>OY811975.1:6264038-6357870 GCA_963681505.1 Eunapius fragilis | reverse complement strand
CATAATGACATACGCTTATGAATATAATTAGTTATGCTTGGTTGTAATTAATTTATTTCTCTTGATTTTAGTTAATGGATGCTTAATGTTCGTTTCACGATACACATATAGTATAATCAGATTGATTTTTAGCGAATATTGAATGTGTTTGGAATTCAATTTGATAAAATTATTTTTTGTTAATTGATATGAATTAATAATTTCTTGTCTTGAAACATGATAAATCATTTAAAAATGTGACAAATTTATTGGTGAAATCAGAATTCTCAAATCTCTATCACAACTTTACATATTCATTCATGTCCTCCATTTCTGGCCATGTAGAAAGGGGGACAGTTCTGTCCAGAAATCATCAAAGAGTGTTGCCTTAGGATTGCCATTTAACTTTCGGAGATCAAGCAAAATGTTTGGATCACCAATTGTCAGCATTGCATTAGCAACTCTCTCATCAATTATTTTCTGTGCTTGAGTAGGTCGACTGGATGAATCACCATGAAAATACATTGGAGGACACTTTTTGAACTTGCTACCGCATTTATATTCATCAATGAAATCTCGTTTCATTTCTCATGTGGAGTATACTGCACACTGTTCAGTCACTTGCAAAATTACTTGGGCATATCTTGTTTCAACGGCTTCGTCTAACAGTTTTCACACAAAAAAGGGCGCCCAATCTATTTCCATACGGATATTTCATTAGCATCACCTTGTATGGAAAACTCAAGTTATCAATCCAGTGGCGTCTTTTATAGCGATCAGAAGGTGCCAAGTCATTTTCAAATACCGGAAAGTAATTAGGCTTGGAACTTAATTCATTGCAGATTTGGGTGTAATCAGTACTGTGTGTAATTACTATACTACTGGCAAAAGATTTGTGCACACATTGGTTTCAGAACTTCGTTGTAGGTGTAATGAGTAATGAACTTCTTTCATGGTGGATGTTTGCTGTTACAAATACTCAATGTACTTGTGAATAGCATGCAGTAGACCCTCTGTATCGATAACCGTCCTAGCAAACCATGGTTGACATAACAGAGACAAAAACTTTTCCTCGTGTTGCTTAAGGTCTTCGTTTGACAACAGAGGTTTCTTGATATTTTTCCTTTTCCATGCTCTGAGTAGAAATTTTAAAAAGAGTACCAGTCAACCAAATGTGTGTTCATGTATCAAGAAAAAAAAAATCTACACTCACCGATCTATAAACAGGTGATGATGCGGATCTAGGCACCAGAGCTGATACAGGTGTTTTAACAAATTGCTCACCAGTAGTAATAGGACTCCAGCCAACCTTCTTTGTTTCTAAATAGTGAATAAAGTCTTTACGAAGCCTGTTATCACCACGAATGTGTTGCTCAGAGCCAGAAGATGAATCATCAATAGCAGCTGGTGGTAACACAAGTCACTCAGCATTCTTCATCAATATTTCGACAGCATTTGGCGGCTGCTGTGCATGCGAGATGGTGGAAGACGATGTTGCAAGGTAAAAATTGGCATAGTGACAACCATAAGTCTCGAGCAAAGTGATTAGAGGATCTAAAGGAACTGTGTGCTCTGAATGCACGGAATTATCTTCTGACGAGATTGTGACTGTTTCCGGAGGTATATAAGATTAAAGGTGCATGCTCTAAAAGCGACGATAATTTAAATCCATTAATACTTTTACACTGACCCAAAATCTGTTACACAGCTGGATCTAAATGATGTGCACATGCGTATGCGCAATGTTACGAAGTAAATGAGCCAAAATAATAATGCGATCGCTCTTCATTAACAGCTATAAATTTTTTGCGACGATGCTATGTCATCATTACACACAAATACATTGAGTAAGTTAGATACTGCTAAATCACCAGGGAAGCATGGCACTGGTGAGGCTGTGCATTCTGGACCTCACCCAGAGGTTGCCTGACTTGGTAAAGTCTATCTCATGTCACTGGCCCTTCCCAGCTGAGGACCCATGGCTATGTCATCATTACACACACATACATTAATGATGACATAGCCATGAGTCCTCAGGTGGGAGGGGCCAGTGACCTGAGGTAGACTTTCCCATGTCAGGCAACCTCTGGGTGAGGTCCAGAATGCACAGCCTCACCAGTACCATGCTTCCCTGGTGATTAAGTAGTATCTAACTTACTCAATGTATGTGTGTGTAATGGTGACAAGGCCATGGGTCCTCAGGTGGGAGGGGCCAGTGACATGTGATAGACTTTACCATGTCAGGCAACCTCTGCCTGAGGTCCAGAATGCACAGCCTCACAAGTACCATGCTTTCCTGGTGATTAAGCAGCATCTAACTTAATGTATGTGTGTGTAATGATGACATAGCCATGGGTCCTCAGGTGGGAGGGGCCAGTGACCTGAGGTAGACTTTACCATGTCAGGCAACCTCTGGGTGAAGTCCAGAATGCACAGCCTCACCAGTACCATGTTTCCCTGGTGATTTAGCAGTATCTAACTTACTCAATGTATGTGTGTGTTATGATGACATAGCCATGGGTCCTCAGGTGGGAGGGGCCAGTGACATGAGATAGACTTAACCAAGTCAGGCAACCTCTGGGTGAGGTCCAGAATGCACAGCCTCACAAGTACCATGCTTCCCTGGTGATTAAGCAGTATCTAACTTACTCAATGTATGTGTGTGTAATGATGACATAGCCATGGGTCCTCAGGTGGGAGGGGCCAGTGACCTGAGGTAGACTTTCCCATGTCAGGCAACCTCTGGGTGAGGTCCAGAATGCACAGCCTCACCAGCACCATGCTTCCCTGGTGATTTAGCAGTATCTAACTTACTCAATGTATGTGTGTGTAATGATGACATAGCCATGGGTCCTCAGGTGGGAAGGGCCAGTGACATGAGATAGACTTTACCAAGTCAGGCAACCTCTGGGTGAGGTCCAGAATGCACAGCCTCACCAGTACCATGCTTCCCTTGTGATTTAGCAGTATCTAACTTACTCAATGTATGTGTGTGTAATGATGTGTGTGTGTGTAATGATGACATAGCCATGGGTCCTCAGGTGGGAGGGGCCAGTGACATGAGATAGACTTTACCAAGTCAGGCAACCTCTGGGTGAGGTCCAGAATGCCAGCCTCACCAGTACCATGCTTCCCTGGTGATTAAGTAGTATCTAACTTACTCAATGTATGTGTGTGTAATGATGACATAGCCATGGGTCCTCAGGTGGGAGGGGCCAGTGACCTGAGGTAGACTTTCCCATGTCAGGCAACCTCTGGGTGAGGTCCAGAATGCACAGCCTCACCAGTACCATGCTTCCCTGGTAATTAAGCAGTATGTAACTTACTCAATGTATGTGTGTGTAATGATGACATAACCATGGGTCCTCTAGTGGGAGGGGCCAGTGACCTGAGGTAGACTTTCCCATGTCAGGCAACCTCTGGATGTGGTCCAGAATGCACAGCCTCACCAGTACCATGCTTTCCTGGTGATTTAGCAGTATCTATTTTACTCAATGTATGTGTGTGTAATGGTGACATAGCCATGGGTCCTCAGGTGGGAGGGGCCAGTGACATGAGATAGACTTTACCAAGTCAGGCAACCTCTGGGTGAGATCCAGAATGCACAACCTCACTAGTTCCATGCTTCCTTGGTGATTTAGCAGCATCTAACTTACTCAGGGTATGTCTGTGTAATGATGACATAGCCATGGGTCCTCAGGTGGGAGGGGCCAGTGACCTGAGGTAGACTTTCCCATGTCAGGCAACCTTACCAGTACCATGCTTCCCTGGTAATTAAGCAGTATCTAACTTACTCAATGTATGTGTGTGTAATGATGACATAGCCATGGGTCCTCAGGTGGGAGGGGCCAGTGACATGAGATAGACTTTACCAAGTCAGGGAACCTCTGGGTGAGATCCAGAATGCACAGCCTCACCAGTACCATGCTTCCCTGGTGATTAGCAGTGTCTAACTTACTCAAGGTATGTGTGTAATGATGACATAGCCATGGGTTCTCAATTGGGAGGAGCCAATTACATGAGCTAGACTTTGCTACGTCTGGCAACCTCTGGGTGAGGCCCAGAATGGAAGCACATTCAATTGCGCCCCATAAGTACCGAAAATCATATCGTTTCTTAGGTAATTGTTATCCTGCCAGCGGCAAAATCAATTACGTCATCGGCCGCACGGCCGTTCATTTGTGTTATTAATAATTGGTGTGGAATGTGCGGCTGTGGAATGTACGGCTAACTTCTAAGCGGTGTAAAAGTGGGGGGGCAGTTCCCCCCCTGCCCCCCCTTTTCCTACGCCACTGCTTGAGATCTAACGAGAACTTTGTGTATTCATGTGATTTGGCAGGAGCGTTTTGTAACCTTGTTTTCTGTTGATAGCCTTCTGCAGCTGATGGCAGCCTTGTTTTTAATATTGTATCTCATTAGTCTACATACATCTAAATGTGCCAGTATGGCCCATCCTTTATCTCCAATTATATTATTGACGGGTGCGTACTCCACCAAGGATTTCACCATGTTCAATTATACACCTAAAATTCTTGACTGAATCACAAAGATGTGCATGGAATGTATCTCTCGAAGATATGCACAAGGCAAGGATCAAGTACTAGATTTCAACCACATCCGATTGGGCTGACCTACAATACAGCTCCCGCGGGTGCGGACCGATAGGGTGGTTGCCATCGTTTCGAATGGTGGTGTCGTTTGCGTTCCTTGTGTTTGCTTGTCCTAGACCACGCAACACGCTGTTAAGAGTAATGGTCAGTGTTGCCACGGTCATCCTTGACCGTCCGGCAGCCGTCAGCTTTTCATGACCGTCCGGGAATGGTCCACGAAAGCCCCAACAGACTGATCGATCGTTAAAATACTAGTAGGGTAACCGCCAGAAATATGACGGCCAGGAACAATCACAGGTCATATGTGGACTGGTCATCTGCAGTTATTAATCCCTAGTCCGCTCGTACCATCGGCCTGGCAAATTATTAGGCCTCTCTCTGTTGTCGTCATCCCGTGCCTACATTTGGCTTTCGGTTCATGCCAACTCCCCATGTAGGTCTGTACAGTAGCGCGGCTCGTTTTAAAAGTTTTTAAAGTTTTCAAGAAAATGGCTACATTCATCTGAAACATACTATTAGCTTCCGTAGCAAATCCAGTAATGAAATTCATTGCTCCTAGATTTTCGCGCTGGATGTACTCGTTCATGATCAGTTCACTCACTGTTGTCGTGGAATACGTGTAATGCGAGCGTCACAGATACGTTGCTAATGACAGCAGCGTAACGTTTTTCCTACCCCAAATTTTACGTCCACATTGGGCCCTACACTAGGCATAGCCGTAGACAACTTTCAAAGTTTGGGGGTGGGGGTGGGGGGTGGGGGGGGGGCTTATTGACCAAGGGAGAGAGGCGTTCCCTTCACACAGGGATGGGTTTTGGGGGAGCATTGTAAGCTCACCCAATGGAGTCTGGGGCTTCGTCCCAGCCGCTATAACTTCTCCGTATTTGTTCATAGCAAAATCTTAAATACGGGAATATTCGCCATACAAAACGAATGTACAGCAACGATCCACCAGTGCATGCTAATATACAATGATACAAATCATTTATGGATATTTCATGAATGCATATGTTAATAGCTTTTAAATTTTAAGCAATGCTTTTTAGAATTGAAATCGTATAGAAAGCCTTTAAAGGAATTCATACGATTGGTAATGAATGCACTGTACTGTACGTGTAAAAAATAACGCACTTCTGATTGGAATCCCCTAACTAATTCACTGTTTTGTTACGCAGTCTATTTTCTATTTATTTTTTTGCTAGGCAATGCAAAGATACTCAGCTTTTTGCAACTGAGTAGTTCCGCACTACAATCCAGATAATAACCAATATCGTGGATCACATAAACTGCACGAGGACAACTATAAAATGTCAAAATCCACATCTGCATGTTACTATAGTACGCATGCTTTCGGCACAAAACGATGCCCTCCACAGTTCTAGGTTAAATGCGAAACAATAAATGACGATTAAAAATATTAAATTTTAACCTTTCATCTAGTATATGTGTGTGTATGTGTGTGCATGTGTCTGTGTGTGTTTGATTGTTAATCAGATTTCATGAATCGAGGCATTACTGCGTATACGCATGCAGTTCAACAATCACCAATTGCATGATGCGTGCATGCAAATAACACCTGGTCTTAAATCAAATGAAAACTCCAAACATATAAATGTGACGACTGGCATTACGGTTCATAAATTCGTTGGCTACACTTTACAGTTCAGCCAGATTCACAGAGGCAGTGTGGCTGGGGGAACAAACCAGATGCAGTATTTCTCAGCATAATCACCAGTAAACTGAGAAATATATGAACGTATACGAACGTACGTGGGTTTGCCACCTCAGCCACACCGCCACTGCAGATTCATACCGCTCCTAAGCATGCTAAGGGATCAAATCAAGCAATGGATCGTTTGTCGATGCGCTACAGATGAACTTTAAAACATAGTACGTACGCCTACCCCGATAGTAGCGCCACGTTTGTTCCCTGCGCTACTACCATACTTAGGGCATAGATTGCACATTGTAGACATAGATAATGTGCGGTAATGAGGTCAGACTGTACTGCTATCAGTGGTTAATTCTAATTACACATGATAATTTTTAATATTATTCTCATAGAAAAATTTGGTCAAACCCCCCCCCCCCTTCCTTGTCTGCTGCCTTGCTTGTTGGTTGTGTACAGTATGTTAGTCTCGTACCCAGCCCCAAGTACGTCACAGATGCGGATTACATCACCACTACGCTAGGACTAGCTAGGGTCTGGGAAAAATAAAAGTCGGTGTGACAAAGTTCTTGAAATCCCGTATCCAAACCTTTTAAATTGACCTCAGACCGCAAAAATGGTGCTGTATCATCAGGTAGTATGGATAGGCTGATAAGTTATACTTAATGCAATGGACGATGTTTGTAGAGCTATACAATTTGCGATGGGTGAACTTGGAGTGACTGCGAGTGCGTTGAATGACCAACAGATGGAGGCCATTCAAGCTTTGTTCGAGGCCATGATTGTTTCGTTATCTTACCAACGGGGTACGGTAAAACATTTTGCTGTGCTTTGCTGCCATTCGTGTTCGACTACCTCCAAAAAAGAACTCATCGGTCCTCCATTGTACTTCGGGTCTTTGGAATCCAGCAACCCTTCGCCATAACATGTATATGAATACGATTGCGGTCTAGTCACCCTATGCTGTAATTAACATTCTATCTGTCACCGACTTCTTAAAGGCTATTTTCCAGACCCTAATTAGTTCTAACGTAGTGGGATGTAACCATCTGCAGCAATGCGTACTTGGGGCTGGGTACGAGTTAATTTTTATTGAATTGTTAATTAAAGGTTTCTCCACGCCTCTTTGATACTCCATTTTGGCTTCTTATTCGTAGTCCTGTAAAGCTGCTTACTAGTACTACCAACAGCGATGATAAGGCACGCAATCATAAAAGCTCGTTCGCTATGCATCCTACGGCAGCGTGTGAATAATATTTACCTGCGAGAAGAAGCGCGTTACAGTACCAGCAGTTTTTCGTGGAGATCTCACACATGTGGTGAACTAAGGCGAAGTAACGTAGGGCAAGAAGTTACTCTATGTGGCTGGGTGAAGAAATCAAGGTGCGTGAGTAGATATATTAACCCCTCCTCCCCGCCCCCCATCTAGTTCATATGTGACGTTTTCCATTTGTAGCGGGTTATTGGGAAATGTCATCTCACTTTGTATGTGTTAACTTCAACAACCTGCAACTTATTTTAGAAGTTGCTTGCTTGATATATCAGTTAGTGCAGACACTTAATACGAAGATTTGTCTGTGCAGCAGGTATCCTTTTGTATTACCTTTGCTGGGTGATGTTGTTGAGTATACAGGGTATCCATGAATGATGCAATGCCTCTCAAAAGTGTTGCATTCTTTTGTAGACACCCATTGTATGTGTACTGCCAAGTAATGTACTGGCATGTCAGTTGAACATAATTCCCTGGAGCAGGAATAACACATAAAATCATTACATTCATTTGTGGGCACCCCATGTAATAATAGCTAGCTGCTAGCATTAAATTACTGTTGCAGAACCTTGGGTCATTGTTTGGGTAAATCCTCAAAAACTCTCAGACATCAAGCTTGAATCTTTAACCACCAAATGGTATATTTGACACTCACAGTGTAATAGAGACATTTTGAATCTGTGTATTTGTATTTGTAATGGTTCATTGTGATTTCTGGACAGGTAGACATATAAAAAGTCAGCTATAAAATGCTCTCTTTCTTAAAATTAGAGTTATTGTATATTATTATTTTATTTGGAATACAAGATACAAGAGAATACACAAATGGGAATAAATGCACCTACCAGATTAATAATAATTTAAAAAATATATAATATTATAACAATATGTATAATAATACATGTGATCCATGAAAGAATGATGCAAACAAGCCAAAAGTGTGAAATGCCCCACTAAAAGAGTTGTCACTGATGGGTAGGTGTTTATTAACAGAGCGTCTCCGTAATTTCAGACCCAAAAGGACAATTATTTTGGGCGCGTTGCCAAAACCAAAAAATCGGGAGAAGCAATTGATAAGACTCTGAGACCGTCGAAACAAACTTTATTGAGTGCAGAATTCACCCAAAGTTTTAGTTATCGTACAACTGTATGACTACCACGAGGTATAGGCTGCCGAAGTTAAGCAGTCTACATTCGTGAAATAGCACTTAGCGACCGAAATAAAAGGTTCAATAGGCTGTGTGACGACAAGTTCATCAATGCTGATGGGCAAATGGGCTTTGATTACTTACGTACGCGCATATATAACGACCTCTAGCACTTTCAGCTGGCATGTATGTACACGCACCGAGCGCGCATATGCATTCTATTTCTGATACAGGTAAAGTACTATTGTTCAAGGCAAGGCAACATAAATGCACACCTAGCATAGCATTATGTTCCTATTATCGTCCTTCTTAGCTATTGACTTCAGGTTTTACACTTTAACTGTAATGTATTTATCGCTGGGAATGTCTAAAAGGATAGAGCCATCTTCCTCCATGAAGTGTTGCTTCACAATCACGAGAATTTATGCGATCTAGCTGGTGATCTTTCTGCTCTAACACCTGATCAAAAGTATTCTTGATGAACTCAGTATATGTCGTTGAGAACTTTGATTTCTTCTGCATCCTGCCAGATTTCTGCTTTTGTAGAAGGCTTGAAATCTCTGTTTTTATTTCATTTTTGCCTGGTAATGAGTACCGGTTTGGATAACGCTCTTGTACATGTAACGTTTCTAGCATTATCGCTGGAGACATCTTTTCTGTTTCTGTTTGTACACCACAGTCAAACATCTCCTTGATCTCTGTACGATCGTTCCATAAGTGTCACCATGAGCAGGACCCCAGGCCCACCCCTGATGTTTTAAACTTGATTGAGGAATTTCTAACTGCTGTGAGAGCAGCTACTCAACCATATCATCCTTCCCACTTCTTACTTTCAAAACACTGTGGATAAGATCATTTGCACAGCGTACAGCAATTGCCACAGCATCCATCCATGGTGGAGGTTGCTGAACATAGACGCCTATAAAATCCTCCATGTTCTTTTCTGTTTGCTGGCTGCGTAGTGTGCGAGGCCCTTTCAGACCAGCAAGCTTTGAACACTTTACCACTTTAACTCCTGTCACCATTTGCTTGGACTTATCATTCACTGGGCCATAAAACATGTAAAGCTCGACAGCTGGGAACGTCTTCGGGGCAACATCTTGATCTTGTAAATCTGCCTCCAATTCAGTTTGAGCAGCTGCACATTTTCTAAGACACTTTCTTGATCAACTTGAGTTGGTGCAAATGATTGCTCTTGAATATTGCAGTCAAATACAATGCCACTCATGATTCCACTGTAGGTGAACACTCGTACCTTGAAGGCAATTGCTGTCTGGCGTACAACTGCAATGTCGTACAAGGCAGCAGATACCCACGGTCCAATTCTTTCCAGAAAGAAAATGTCATTCAATCTACGTCTTCATTTTTTCAACAACTGGGGCAATAATGAGGGTTAGGTTTGCAAGTTTTGGTCAATCTAAGCAAACAAGCTGCACAAATGAATTCTGCAAGCCACCTTCCCAAGCAAGAGCAGCTGCCAACCCTTTTGCTGTTAGATTCAGTGAAACCAAATGCGTCCCACACTTCCTTCCTCGTTTCAATTAATATTCCACTTGTCACCATAGCTGAAGACGTGCCAGCATCAGGTACATCATCAACAACATATCTGTGATGGACTTCCTTGCCTTCTTAGATGCACGCCTTGTTGAGTGCTCGAGTGCCCCCAGCATGCACTGCCATCTGATTTCTTAGGCCGTCCCCTTGTCCATAGTATTGCTGCCTCCGGGGGGGGGGGGGGGGGGGGTACACCATCACACGCACATTGACAGTATTTGCATTTGCTTTGACAACCAGGAACTTTGCAGGCTCCATCATGATGGCCACAATCCGCCATGCTTCGTATCGTACCGTACTGTTTACTTTCGGAATTAATTGACTAGTACCCAGACTTGCGTGTGGCAGCCAAGCATATAAAGGCAATAGTGTTTTTCGACTGAAACATTAATGTATTGCCGCACTTACTTAATGTCCTGCTTATTCGATTTATGTACACACATAAGATTTGTCTTTCACAGCTAGTTCACGCAAATTTTCGCTAAACCCAAATTGCACCAAACCCCCAAACCACTCATCTCTGACGATGGATAGTTCTTCAGCTCATCGAGTGGAATCACAAGCAATGTTGTTTCTTAGTACATCACAGGTTTATCTGACACAAGTAAACTATAGGATGCTTATATCTATTCGTCCCTAATTTATGACCTCCTACAAGCACCCAAAATTTTGGGTCTGAAATTACGGAGACGCTCTGTTAAATATGTTAGATCAATCCTTTGGATGAAAGTAATCAGGTTTATTACATTTGTACCTGCCGTGGTTGAGGCACAATACGTTGCCAAACTGAGCGGGTCAAGCGGTTTGCTCAAAAGTGTACATTTTTTCTTTTGCATTCTCATAGTTAACTAATACTACTATCGTGTGGTTTTCCATGTCTACAAGAAGGATCTGTTGCATTAGTACTAGAAATGACTCTGGAATTCGCTAAAACCCTAGGTGAATCCGTGGTTGTAGTTCCCAGACTGCTCAAAATGGCCTGCCTGTAATGAATAATTGATGAAGTAGTCTAGCACAAGAGTTTGGGTATGTGTACGAGCGTGCTAACTTGAGTGTTTAATAATTTAGTTTGTGTGTTTGTATGTGTATGTGTGTGTGTGTTGTGGTATAATTATATTAAAACTGGTGTCCCCAAGTTCATCTTCAACTTTCTACGTACACATCTTTTATGAGGGAGACTGAAGGATGTAGCAGGCACAATGTGATGGACTATTTGAATTTCAAAATTCAGCATTGCAATGCAATCAATTGATTATTTTAGTCAATTTTATCACATACAATTGTATTGAGATGCTCATGTATACATGTACTTTTAATTAACTTTGCTTGGTTGCCAGAGGCCTTCAGCTTTTGCTCTTTAAGTTACATTTTTAGCAAGGGCATCTTTAAATGGGTCAAATTTTCTGAGTCCCAGTGTATGTCTGTAAATGATCTTGGCATTTATTTTTGTCACAATCATCATTCCCTCTGGCCAACCCCATTTCTTAGGCAGAATCTTGTTTTGTTTGACCAATGTTTTGGTACACTGCACTTACTTTTGCAACAACTGGTACCTCGGACAGTCGTATAAGTCCTTCATCATACTGTGGTGTTAGATGGTACTGCACAGCCTCTGCAGATACTTTAGTACGGCTTTTTGTTTTCCTCCCATCAACAATTGTAGCCTCTCCCTTATGCCACCATTGAGCTACGAACTCTTCTACCCTTATTGCTACGTTTGTTTTTCCGACTGTGGGCCCAACCTGGAAAGAAATTACCCTCAAACGAGATTGTGCCAAACCACTTTGCACCCAGTAAAATTGATGCCACCATATCAAAGGGATTTTCACTTGTACTAGAAAGTGGAGCTCTGGCTACGGGTTTTGTTTATTGAAGGAATAAGCAGCCCTAAGTTACGAAAAACTTCGCTTTTTGATTCTTTTCATCATACTCAACAGCATAGAGTTTGAAATACCTTGGATGGCCGGCACTTTGGCTGATATAAATGGGGCATCATGCTTTGGCTTAACAAGAAGTACTGTAGTATCCTTCACGCATTTATTGTTGAGGGCAACTGCCAGTTATTTAGCAGTTGACACTTTCACTTCCTCCCTCTCCTTAAGAGATGTAAGCTGCCACCCTTGCTTGCATGTGTGCAGAATGAGTATCACAGATGTCCATTCCTGTTGCAGCTTCATTATGATAGTATGCAAGCTGGTTCATTGATGCTGCTGAGACAACCTGAAAGACTAATAACTTCATATCCTTGTTTGCAAATTTTTTGGCACTACCACTTTGGAGTATCACATTATATATTGTTGGAATTAAGTCCTGCTTTCAGACAAGACAATACATCAAATGAATCAGATTATCATCATCCTGCACATGATGTCGAAGAAGAGGTGTCGTGTCCCAGTTCCATCAACATTGTTATCATCCAACGTTGATGTATCATTTTTAATCACGCTCGTTTGATTGTGAGTCTTCATCACCTTCCATTGTTGCATTTCCTAGCTCACTGTCGCTACATGTAGAAGTAGAATCATGAAAGGGGGGGTGGGGGGGTGGGAGGGGGGATGGCACGGGCCACCGGTCCCTCCCCCCTCTCTCCCCACCCCCCAATCATCTTCCTTTTCTTCATCTTCACTTACATCGTCCCCTTGTACTATGTTTTCAAACGTCATCCATGCTTGTATCTTCCATCACATCTCTACCTATCCCTTCATGCCTACAGCTGTCTTCCTCTGCCCATACATCTGTAGCTTCATTTGTTTGTGTGTCATTCATTATCTTCCATTCTTCCATTTCTCTCATCCATGTACATGTAAGCACTGTCATCCTCATAGAATGCACCATCATCACAAGGTGCATCGTCATCCTCAAAGAACATATTCACCTTCATCTTCATAAGGCACAGCAGCTTCATGGAGCACACCTTCATCTTCATGCGGCACACCTTCATCTTCATGGGGCACACCATCTTCATGAGGCACACCGTCTTCATGGAGCACACCTTCATCTTAATGGGGTACACCTTCATCTTCACGGTATGCACCATCTTCAGAGGGCATTCCATCATGTCCAACTTCATTGATAATCACAATCTTGACAAACTCACCCATCCCAAACCACTGCATGCCCTTCTTACCATAATGGGAATCACCTCCCTCCCTAAATCCACGGCTCCAAAACTTTTGTTTGAAATCAAAAACAACATACACTGTATTTGGACTCATCTTGCACCTTGCTTACTTCATGAAATACTCTTGCTGGACATCTTGCACAGCATGTGCCATATATCGAAATGTGCATCTCTCAAATTGACGAATTGTAATAAGAGCATCTGACACAGTGACCAGATTCCTTGCATCTGTAAACCTTGTGAGTGCAGCTTGTCTCAGATTGTTGTAAAATAAAAAGGGACATCTGCATGCTTCATATTGTAGCTGGCCATGCACACTTGATCATTCTATGCTTGGTGCATATTCATGTGCAAGATCCAAAATATATTGCGGTGAATGAGATGATGTAATGTTTTGTTCAGTGTCACAAACTTTTCCATTAATTCTGGCACACAAATCCATTTGATTTTTCATACACTGTACTAGCTGTGATTGACAATCATCAATTGCATTAGGGTTTTTTCTGCTAACCTTGAAATGGTTTCATATAACTCCTTCCAATACATGCTGAGCATACATGTATATGAAAGAAAGGTAAACACAGTTGACCTTTATAAGAGCAGCGAGATTGTGAAGTTTGGTCAATGGAGGATGCAGGGCAACCACAGCAATAACTTTGTCTAAAATTATCTGAATGAGAGTTCACTTTAATGTCGTCAACTCCAGCTCGAGTACATTGTTTCTTCCCTCCACCAGTTATATTCCTGGTGATTTCATAAAAAAGAGGCTTCTTCATGTGTGGAACATCACATCATCTGGTGTTGTGTTCAGCCACATACTCTTTGAATATCTCCAGTACATTGTGCTTTAGCACAAGTGACTTCATTGAATCGACATGTTCCAAGTTTTTCCACTTATTTGAACGGAAGGCCCTCTTTTTTGTTAACCAAGCAAGACGAGATACATTTAATTGAAATTCAGATCATCACCTGAGCCATCAATATCCAAGCATTGTGAAATGTAGTAGTACCGCAGTTTGCAATGGAAAGTGCAATGCTTCTTGTCACTGCCTGCTACTCAGATTCTTTCAAACCACGTAAGGTTTTTTTCTCATCTTCAACATCCGAGTCATCAAAATCCTCACTATCAGCTACACCTGAGATTTTAATCTCGTTTTGCCAGTTCTTCAGTTCAGGTACATGTACACTCCAAGCCGGAACCAGTATCTTCAAAACTCCTGCATGTCATTGCTCTGAACACTCTTTGGATTGGGTTTAGATCCATTGCATTAAGATCGGTCCTGAATTTGGCCTTTCTCATGTCATGTACCCTGGGAAATCTCCTCACATCACTAAACACACTTTTTTCTGATATACCGAGCAACGGAAGGATACGAACAATGTTTGCCTGTGATGATGTTTCATTGACCATGTCTGTACCTGCTGAAAATGTATTCCCTGTTGGTCCACTCTTGATGCAGCGTCTGATGGTACAGGAAAGGGCTACTCAGCCTCACTAACTGGCTCCACAAACTTATAATCAGGGTTTTGTCTTCAAAGCTTAAGAACTCTACACTAGGCTGAGCAATGCGAGGCACGTTGAACCTGATAGGTTCAATGTCATGCAGGATCTTCCTGGGATGACCTTGAGGCTTCACATATTTGCAACATGCACTGCCGATCCCAGAATTGCATCTTTTGCATGCTCCTTTCTTATGTTAGCAGCATTGCAAACTTTGAAGGTCAGCCATTATTGATGAATGCACTCAATTCAGGGAGGGAGGGGGTGTGGTGGGATTGATCAACGTATATGCATGTATATGCGTGCAAAAAACTTAAACAGAAACGTTTCTAAGCGATACCTAAAATACTAATGTGTAAATTTTACAGTTAAAGGCATGCTCAAATCAGTGGTTGCTAATACATCTCAATGGATGCCTGTATCTACGCGCATAATGATCGCATTATGGACTGTCAGGTCGAAGGACAAAGTAAGACCTCGCAAAACAGGAGTCGATTTGGTCTTCTTGCATCTGTAGAGCACGATTCAAATACTAATACATGTAGTTGCAAAGTCACTACCTATGATTAGGGTATGAGAAACAATCTTAAAAAACACCAGTGACAACTTTTTGTATCATGCAGTTCACAATTTGCTATATAATTCTTTCATGGACTGCGTGTTAGAATTATATTTTTATTATTGTAATGCACACTGGAATGTTAATTAAAACACATACATGTAGTAAAAAGAAAATGCGTGGACCTTTGTTGCTGACTACAAGCATCTGGGCATATTCGTGTATCACCGCAACCGGTACTAGAACTCCAGCCCAAAAAGACTGAAGTGGACACCTCCTTGCTGTCACTGCAATGGCATCAATGCACACTGCAAGTTTTTGCGTGTGTGTGAAGGCTGGGCGAGCATGCACTTGATGTCATCCAGCAAAGCCCGGTAAATGTTCAAATGGGGCGGTGCTCTTTCATGACAGGGCCCCAACCGAGGCTGAATCATCGCAACTGCTTCCGCGGCCACTTCCACTCGCTCACCTAACACAAGCAGTAGCCATCGTCACAGCCAATTCTCTCCTTATTGGCAGAAGAGGAAGTCATCGAGATTGACTGAAAATATGATCATCCAACTTCTTACACAAGGCATGCTGAGAGATAGGAGAGGAAAAAACCGACTCCTGTGATAGAATCATTAGTGGACACAAGAGCATTGAACATGGATATAGCACTCAATAGAGCAAAGGAACCGAATGTGGAACGCACCCCTATTAAGGAACACTAAATCTCATTAAAAATCTTAATCAACATTATGGTTTACTGTTTTTACTGTTCATGCGCAGATCAATGAATCTGATTAACCCACTAAGTTTACAGATGTTTTAACTAGTGCTGTTTCTATTTTCAACGCTGATGTCAAGCACAATAAAATTAAACGAATAGCCTTCCTCCTCAGGCTCTAGTGCCTTTGCAGCTTCGAACACCTCTTCAATCGTCACCCCCACACCCCTTACGTTCAAGGATACTATGGTTTCATAGCGACCTCAGGAGAATAGCCTTTATGCTTTTAGACAATAGCGGAAGTGATTTGCGCAATCTGATTGGTCAATTGCAGGTATCTAAACGCAGTAGAAACCTAGAGAGGGACTCTAAGTGCCAGCGGGGGGGGGGGGGGGGGGGGGGGGATTCTAAGTGCCCCGGGCACTTAGAATCCCCCCCCCCACTGGCACTTAGAATTCCTTCCGGTATCGTTATTGCGTTGCGCGATAATGTATTGGTTGCTACGTACGCGTTGCTATTGTCTAAATTGGTTAGACACTGAAACCGAGGGATCTACGTGATTTAGAATCCCCTCGGACCCTTAGTAGCGCCCTCGCTACCGCTCGGGAGGCTACAGCTCAGGGCCCTCGGGGATTCTAAATCACGTAGATCCCTCGGTTTCAGTGTCTAACCTATATATAGGCCATAATTAGACTACAATGCAGTTGAAGATTTCATTAGTAAACAGGTAGCACCCGCCCCCCTCCCCAAGGCAAACCCCATGCAGCTGTGTATTTATATAACAACCCTTTGATGTGGTTGTTCCTTATTCGGTACCTTTCCCATACATTGAGGTATGTTTGCCGAAAAGTGAGTTTTCAGTACCAGAATTCATGCAACATTTGCTATGGTTAATATGGTTGTAATCTCCGTTGAATTCTCTATCCAACAGTGTTTAAATTGTCTCTCTAGCATGCATAGTTTGTCTGCATCAGTCAATGGAAGTTGGTTGTTCCTTAATAGGTTCCTTTGCTCTAAATGGCGATTGTTAATACTACCAAAACCTGAAGAACACAGAGATGAGATGAACGCAGCACATGAGTGATACAATAGAGAGCGGAAGCCAGGTCCTCCAAATCTGAGGCTAAGTTGTGCTTGCTGCCAGTGATCATCTGGAATGTCAACTACTATGCAAGTAGATAAGCAACGTATTACCTCGTCAAAGAACTGCAGGGACTCAAATGAGAGACTAGGAGGATGGTTCTAGCTAAATGAACTAATTTACAATAACTGCCACATATGCAAAGAAGAGAAGTGTGAAGATCACTGTCGCTGCCACCTCTACTAAAGCAGTGAGCAAAACCTTTGCTTTCGAACATTTCTCCGCTATGAAGTGGGAATAATACAAATACATGTAGTCACCTATTGGTACCCGAGGATCTCTAAGTTAGGCTTGCAAAATACTCACTGATGACTTCACCGCAGGTGGAAACAAATGGTTGCCTTGGGGACTGAAAAAATCACACTCAGACAATTTGATGAAAAGACCCATACGAGGTCCCAGTTCTTCATTATTATTAAAGTGAATACATACATGTAATACAGGAGTACAAACAAAAACATAACCTATTGTTAATTCACAATATGTCTGGTGAGGATGGCAATAGCATTTGCTTCACTAGATGGAGGTTGAGCCTGCCATAGATGCCCACAAGTAGAGCTGACTTGGGCCTGCAGGTACTGGGATTTTACCAGGCACTTCTTACTCATGCTGGAATCAATAAGTATGGTGAACAAAGTAAACATTAAAATTAAATGATATATGTAGTCTGAGTTCCTTTCAATGAGCACTTCCAAGTAGCCGCCTGGCATGCCTCTTTATGAATACTATTACGTGAGATTGCATGAACATGAAAAGTCTTTTTCACATGCCAAAAGTTAGTTTAACCCCTCCCCCCCTTCTCCTGTCATCGTAGAAAATGCTGCTAAGGGCACCACTTACAAGAACTCACAGTGAGACTGAAAAGTTTCGATTCAATAACACTTAGATCTGCTTAGCCTTCCATTCTATATAGGGCATTGAACAATTTTTATTTATTAAAATAGTTCCTCAGTGGATTCAATGCTTTAATTTCCAGACATCCTGATGAAGGGGACTCAGCTTGAAAACTCGACTTGTTTGAAATAATGATTGTAGCTGTATATCCATGAAATTTTGATACCGAAAAGTGCACACCGTGCTGTTAGAAATGTAGTCACACTTTATTTCTTTATTTCTTTAGCCAGAAATGGATATTTTCTTCAAGCTCATTTATCACTGGTTCTAAATCTCTTTTCAAATTTCCTTACAAGGGATCAATCAACACATGCTAGCAAACATGATGACCTCCTAGAATTTTAGCGCTAATGATGCAAACTGTCCTCTTTTATCATGTGAAATTTTTTTTTGTTATACATGATTGTGGGGATTGTGGAGCACATAATTTAACTTCTTAGCCTTTTTTAGTGAACACTTTCAATTGGAAAAGGTGTTGACTATTGCAGTGCCTCTAATGGTGGTTAACAACCAGATGCAGCTAGCGTATGGAATACACTTGGTTATTATGTCTTCACGAGGATAAAACTTTAGGGATGTATTACAAGCTAAGTGTTGCTTCAATATACTTAATCATCCAGTTTCAACACAATCAGGTTTGGGCTGCAATACTTCATCAATTGATAATACAGTTTGCTGAAAGTTGCTATCATTAAACATGCAAGTAGCAAGAGGAAGTATTCTGTGCATATTACAAATGCAAGTATTGTCCCAGGAAACAGAAAAGTCTCCTCTGTCCTAATGTCGTAAGCATTACAAATTACAGGCATGAGCTAATGTCATGCCTGGCGTTTATATGGTCACATAATAGCTTGCCTTACAGTGCAATAATATGAAGGACGAAAAGAATGGCACTATCTTTTCAGTTAGCAATTTCAAAATCCTCTTGGACTTCTGGTCAGGAACAGGATATAACATGGACCATTTAGTTAAGAAGTCCTGGAAGACGACCACGTATCTATTCTCTCGACTGATTACTGAAAGTTACATTAAGTCCAGCCCAATTATCTGAAATGGTCTTTCTACTTGGATAGGTGAGAGATGGGGTATGCCAGGTCTGCAACCACCAGGGGCAGTAACACATTCCGGAGAGGACTTGCAAAATGTCACGATGTCTGCATATACCACTGGAGTGACCACCAAATTTACCTCCATGGCACCTATCTCTGCAACTGCTTTGGGAGTACCACTCTTTGTCCTCCATCCTTCTTCAGATCTATTAAGTACAGAATATCATCCACTATGCAGTACAATTGGCCTTGCAATGCCATCTTGCGAGCCTTCTTATTGGCTGAGAGCACATTCTGCTGCAAGAATGCAATGATCTCAAGAATGCTTGGGTCCTTCCGCTGCTCTTCCTTGAGGTCATTCTGCTCACCTA
This sequence comes from Eunapius fragilis, assembly GCA_963681505.1. NCBI lineage: Eukaryota > Metazoa > Porifera > Demospongiae > Spongillida > Spongillidae > Eunapius > Eunapius fragilis. The sequence goes on along the minus strand of OY811975.1, from coordinate 6,338,295 downwards.
AAGTGGGGACTTAATTCTAGTAGATGGGAGATATTGGTGTTTCCTATGGTGCTTGTACCACGAACCACAGTAATTTTGACCTCTTTATCGGCCTGATCACTGGGTGTTTCTACTGGACTGCGTGCAGGTGCATTGGAATTGGAGTTACTTTTACTAGACTTATAAATAATGTGAAAATGTTTCGCACCACACTCATACACCAGCGTGTGAGTTTTCCGGTGTTTCCAATTGACAGCTGAATGGTCAGTGTAGACTGTGACTTCAGTAAGTTTTGAAATGCATCAGTGCCCAGACAACAGCCAATGTCTCCAACTCAGTGATGCTATAGTTCCTCTCCGCCTTGCGTCGGTTGGAACCTGCTTGCACCATCATCCTGGCACTGGGACAGTACACTGTGTCTGTCTCCAAGATGAAGGATCAGGTAGGCCAGAACCAGTCTCTCCTTAAGTTTTGACAGGTAGTGCACCCTGAAGTGGCTGTTAGAGGCCCTGTACACACTCTAAGGGATAGTAAGAACAAATACCACACCAAACAATATTGACGCACTCCTGACCTCCCTTCTCACTCTCCTTCTCCATCACAATGTTGTACTGACCAGAAAGGCAATTTCACACTCCTCGGTCCAGATAAAGTCAGCTCTCTTCCATGTCAAGGTTATTAAGTCGTCTGGCTACACCCGAGAAGTGTGGAATGAATCTTCTATAGTACGCACACATGCCCAGGTACTGATGAACTCCCTTGGTCTGGCTAAGTGCTATACTGCTTCCACTTGCATGACTTGAATCTAGAGGCCTGAGCGTGTGATAATATTCTACTTCTTCCCTGACAAAGGAACCTTTGAGGGCTTAAGCTTGAGGTACATGTAAGCAGTGATGACTCGTTCCTGGACAAGCTGGAGGTGGTGTATGTGTTCTTCCAAAAAGACCAAGATGTCATCAATGTAAGCAGACACAATGTCAGGTCGACTTTCTGGGTTCAGACCCATCAAGACTTTTTGCATCAGCCTCTGGAAAACTGAACAAGCATTGGTCAAGCCAAAAGGTGTGACCTTGATTCGACCAACCATTGGGGAGTTGCGAATGCAGTCTTTTCCGTAAACTTCAGATGAATCGGTATCTGCCAGAACCCTGTGGCTAACACGTAAGTCATCCACTCTTGAGAGTGGAAAGTGTCTGCCTTAGTAACCGCATTTAAATTAATGTAATCCACACAGAAGTGGTGAGATCCATCCTTTTTCCCTTACCAACACCACTGGACACCACTGGACTTAACATGGGCTCCTTGTAATTAGCAACCCCTGACACAGCCAGTGATTTCATGATCTCCTGCTTGAGCCCTTCCTGTAGCGGACTGTAAAGAAGCGCGTCCATGGTTTCAACAGACATGTTATCTCTTCCATAGACTATTCTAAGTCCATGGTTTCAACAGACATGTTGTCCCTTCCATAGACTATTCTAAAAGTGTGCTCCTTACGTAGTACAAGCTCAGCCACTGTCTCTTTATCCCCTTGAGAGATGACTGTTGATGATTTTTCCTCCAGTGTCTAGACAAGTTCTGAGTGCAGCAGTGGCAGCAACGTAGCTACTCTTCTCTTTCTGATCAACAAACATCCATTCCTGCAATGCTTTACCTTTACGGTGTCCTGTCAGTCAGTTGAAGTAGCTTCAGACCATCTATTCCACTCTGTGGTTCATTCGAGAGAGGTTAACCAGTCATCGATGAGTACTTCGTAGGAATCATCAGAGATTCCTGTTAATAATTCCACAAAATAGAATTAAAAGAACATGAACAGACAGAACAGGAAGCAAAGTATTGGAAAAACCATTTGTCAAGGAGCAAAACTGTTTCGGGCACATAGAAGCTTCACTGTTTTATTCATACCAGCTAACGCTGTAGAAGTGAAGCTGTTTTCTTCCAGTGCCGTGTCCAGAAGATAAAATGTGGAAGTAGGAAGTGCACCTGTCCTCCTCCTCAAGTTACAGCAATTGGTGGATATGTCACCGTGGCTTATTATGGAGAATACTGGCTTGGTTATGTAGTTGGGGCTCATGAGACTGAACATGCCATCACTGTCAAGTTCCTACATACCTGAGTCCCAGCATCCTCCTGGCCAGGAGGATCTACTGGATGTTAGACCTCTCAGATGTTCTGACCTCTGTCAATGCGACAACTGCAACAGGTAGAACATGTACTCTAAGCAGAAAGGAAGTGCAGGAAGCCAGTGCTGCTCTAAGAGCAAGACTTACATAAACTGTAAACAGTGTGATGTGAATGTGGCTTGGATACGATGTGCATATAAACTCTGTGACTCCATTTTATGATAAGACAAGTGCAAGGCAATAATCTGATTTGACTATTTTAGGGGACTTAAAATGGCTATCTTGTCTCTAAATCTAAATCCCTGGACACCATATCATTTTCCCACTAAGTTAATCAAACAATATGTAAAATGCTGTTGGCAAGTTTCTATGTATTTCAAAATTGTGGCATAATTTTCTTAGTATTTTTTGCTGCACACAAACCTTAGGATAAATTAATGCATAACCACGCCCCTTGTGACATGCATAACACATTTGTATATTGAGGGGTATGTCCTCCATGAAACCTTCCTTTTTGTGCCACAATAACAAGCATGCCCTTTGTACTGTGCAAGCAGTAGTCATTCAAACCAAGCAGAGTCAGGAAAATGATTAATTATTCGGGAGTGTGTTTTGGAAAAACCAAATAAAATTGGGTGTACAAATGTATTGTGAAATAGTGTACTTCATAAAGGAGAACAACAGTTTGAAAAGGCCTGAAAATCTGAAACTAAGGGGGTAGAATCGTTCTTGGAATGACAAGGGGTGTCATAGGGTTGTGAAGGATCGATCTAGCCACGCGTGCGCGCCGCCAAGCTGCTCCTTCTCCTCCAGCTGCTAGATAATCCACACCAGACAATACCAACAAATACGCAAATTATATAGTACAGTCCAATGTCAAAGGTTCTCATAGAGATCCTTCTAGAACGATGAACGATGAGGCTCGCGCTATTCAGATCCACTTAACACCTCTATTCATCCATTGTCAGGGCAGATTGTGAACCCTGACAAGGGTGGTTTTGAGATAACAGAAGAAGATAATACGGAATGTCGGCATTGGCCAGCCTTCCACCACATCACCATAAACCTTTCTGATCCAGAATTGAGTTGAACTAGAGTTTCAGTCTCTCTAACACACCTGCACGCTCTAGATCCTTTTGGGAGTCCTCAGTCCAATCCGATCCTATGAGGACATCCACTTCTAATGTGGATCCCTGGTCTGCCCAATCAGCAAGCTCTAAGTCTTTAAAATGTGGATTCTGCTTGACACAAACATCTATGGTTGACCAACTTAGGTTCACAAATAATAGGAACAACAAATAGGGTCACATCCATGCTGGGAAATCTCTTCAATAGGATCTTCACATTGATAACAGGACATACCTTGGAATCACCTCTGGAGCAACCAAATGCAGCTATTGAGAGTTGCTGTTCACCCTTGGGGTCCACCGTCAGTGCTCTTCTAGCTTGCTCAATCATATAGGATCGTTGGCTGCCTCCGTCAAGCAGTATTCGTAGTTTGACTGGGCAATCAGGAGTTTTGGGGTTGCAAACCAGAGCTCGGGCTGTCTGCAGTAGAACACACCTTCTACTACATGTAGTTGGGTAGAGTCCATTCATGGCTGGGGTCAATAAATGAGAAGCGTCTGGGTTTATAGTAGAGACAACCATGTTGGTGGAACTTGAACTCTTCTGGTGGACTGCTGCAATTTGGTCACAGATGCTTGGATGGTGTTTCCTGTTGCAAGTTTGATATTGAGGTGATGAGCGACATTTTCTTCCAATGTGGCCCTTGATAAGACAGTTGAAGCATCTCCCAGAGGTCTTAAGGATCTGTCTACGATCATCAGGAGTGGTCACAGTGTGGCAATCGACACAGGAGTGCTGCTGTTGGCTATAGCAGCATCCGTTTAGTGCCTTTGTAGACTCAGTTGTCCCAGAGAGAAGTGTTGTGGCTGTGGGTGATGAGCGATGCTTGTCCTGCCTGTCTTGAGGGTGACGGTTAATCCAGTCTGGATCACGAGAATGCTCTCTGGCTATGAGTTCTTCCTCCCAAACTTTCAGTAATGTCTCAATGTCATCTTCACTTGGTGACTTTCTCATCATAATCGATCTGATCTCAGAAGGCAGCTTCGTCAATGACACCGATGTTAGCATGGTTCTATGGGATTCCTGTTACACTCCGAGAAACTTCTGACACTAATCTCCACCTCATCAAACAATCGCCTCAGTCCTCTCACGTCATGTTCACCAGGAACTGCATTCAGGTTGAGTAAGGTTTCCATAAGCCTTGATATTATCGTCTGCCGGTTCCCAAATCACTTCTTCAAGATGTCTGCTTCATGATAGTTGGCTGATGATATGATCAGTCTCGCAATAGCTTCATAGGCTGTCTTCTCCAACAATGAGTAGTTAAACTTGTCGATGTCTGAAAGAGAGCTGTTGAGGTGGACTGCTGACTCAAAAGAATCCCAAAATGCTTTCCAATATATGGGGGTTTTCCTTATAATGAGGCAAGGATATATTCGGGAGTTTTATCTTACTGCTGCTGACTGTTTCTCCCATAACTGAATGTGCAGATGAGGTCTGATCATGACTCTGAGTGTGATGTGGCGAGGTGTCAATGGGGAGTTGCGACTGACAGATACGATGTGCGAGGTGGTGCAGCATCATGTGGAGTTGCAACAGGTGGATTAGAAGTTTTGGTTTTGCAAATCTGCCCAAGCTTCTTGTGTATTTTTCCACGTATTCATCAGCTCTCCCTGTCTTATCTTCAAGCTCTTCTGCTGGGACCAATTTCGCTAATTCCTTATCCAAGGCTTCCAGCGTGGTGAGCTTGGCGGAGAGATTGGTCTGCACAGTGCCAATGCATCAACGTCTATTTTGGAATCTCCCAATACGGACTCCACTTGACTCAGCAGTCAATTTAGAAGCCGATGCTCTGTGTGCAGTGCGTACTTTCTTCTTACGTGCAAGTGCTTCTTCACTTGCTATCGTTCAAGTCGTCGGGTGGGTTTCAATTCGGACAATCACATGCAGCGTGTGTGGACTTCCTATTTGTGATTCTTGCCTAATTCCCGGCTCGAAGGACCATGTAATATTTCACCACGGTTTGTTGTTCAAGCCCTCTTACTACCAACATGCGCGAACATCGCAACTGACAACCGTTAGCTAATAATTGTAAAGAATCATTCACGTGACGTTATGTAAAAGGTTTCTGACACAGACTGTAAGTGCTGCGTTCAGCTCGTCTCTCTCTCTCGTCTTGTCTCCAGAAGAGCTCTGCCTCCTCGCCCCCCTGGTGCATGGGTGCTGCTTCAGGGAAAACACCATCAACGTCCTGCAACTGAAGGTGTGCGGGTTCACCCCCATCTGCTTCCTTGACAACAACTTGGAACACATTTTGAGGTTCAAGCTCTATCTCAAGTGTTGGCTCATTCACTTGCCATGGAACAAAAACATATCAAATAGCTTAGGCTGACTAAAGACCCTTAACTACGATGGATTCCAATCTGTCCCAGAGGGTCCTCCACTGTAACGTATTTGACCGCCCTTGTGCCATGTTCATATCTCATCGATATTCATACATTACATCACATGACAATGTTACAAATACATGTACCCTGTTACTCAATGGTTTAAAACCATAGTTGATCATGAAGTCTTTGAGCCATTAACTAATAAATACATAATTATTTGATGATATACAATGTAGAAATGATGCGACATCCGACCAAGTTGTTTTTAACTACTTCAATTAATAATTACAACAGTACCACTCTTATCAAGATTTACCTAATAGGCACATCCCACGTAAATTTGTACATGCACTGTAATTATAGCTGAATCTTATAGCTCTATATGAATTTCACAAATATCTAAAACAAAATTAATTAATCTTATAGCTCTATATGAATTTCACAAATATCTAAAACAAAATTAATTAATTATTGCATGTTACATCACAAAAATCAAGTCAAATGTATCAAGATACTGTTAAGTGTGGAGATGGATATCAACTTCACACCTGATCTTGACCATGACATTTTGGTGCTCAACTGGACCCTTTGTAAACTGGCAGCCATTGATGCTCAGTGACATTACAACTAAATCCTATCAGTAGCGGGGGCAGCCGTCTTGTCTACTGAAGAGCACAAACACACCAAAAGTGGCCCCAAGTGCAATGCCTTGGGCTGGTGTTGTGTACCACTAGTCGCAGAGTCTGATGGTGCTTGGGGAAAGGCAGTTATGGATGGATTCATTAAAAATGCTTGCCTCTCGTCTTGCCATAATATCAGGCAAAACAAAGTCATCTGGACTTGTATAGTAGGCTCAACCTGCATTTGGTGAGGGCAAATGTGGCAGCAATCCTCTCCATTTATAGTTTATGACAGGAGTGATGGTTATACAAAATAAGCCTTTAGGAAATAAATACTCACTATTGGATTTGATTTGACCCATGCAAATTTATGTCATTATAGGACTTACATGTGTAGCAGTGTATCAAGTTTACCTGTGAATGTGTCCAGGCAAAAAATAAAACTATATAGGCTTGTATTAGTAATGTTTGCATCTAAAGAAACAAAGAGAATCGAGTAATGCAACCATAAATTAAGTTTTCACATAGCACGGTTGACTGCATATATACGGGCACCTTTAGGTACAATCTGTATTAAGTGCTCACCATAGTTACAGGATTAATAAAATATTTCTCAAAGTAAAGACATGCATCAAAAGTATTAGAAATTCAGGAAACATTCCAATACAACATGCAAACAAGTCAATTTATGGATACAAATTAACTGTTTGATGTAGCAATTTCAGAACAAGTTCTTTGTACATGAGCACAGAACACTAGCGCAACAGCTATCATATGGCTGTTTCAAGTTGCACACCTATGCCATGCATGCTGTACAAATGTGGTACGATTTACCTTCGTCTTATCAGCTGTTGAATTTGTTATACATGTAATCATAATCATGTACTTGTATGTATTCAACTGCATATTTAACTAACAATGCAAATACATTGACTGCCGTTTGAATCCATAATTGGTAATTTCCAATTTCCACTTGTACATTGTATGTAGGTTACTTGGATCACAAGGAGTCTGCTTTGTTCCCTTGACTGATGCGACAGGTGTCACTCAATTAGTGTTCCAATCTTTAGTAAGTAATTGTCAATTAAAATGTATGGGCTCATTGTTTTCATGGTGATGTTAAGCATGTGGTCATTCATACTGTGTACATGTAATCTTGTTAGAAGTATTATCAGCGTAGTTATGTCTTGCATACTTCTATGTCACTTGAAGTGGCAAAGTTACTCATGAAGAAATAAGTGCAAATCTACATTACATCTATATATAGGTTACACTGAAACCGAGGGATCTATGTGATTTAGAATCCCCTAGGACCCTGGGCTGTAGCGGCCTTGACCATCAGCGATGGAGCTACTAATGGTACGAGGGGATTTTAAATCACTTGGTTCCCAAAGTTTCAGTATCTAAACAATTTAGCAACAGGTACATGTACATAGCAAGCAAAAAATTTTTGTGCAACTTAACATTAACATGTGCATGTAGATATATTCATACAGTAACACCATTTCAAGAAATGGAAATAATATGTTTCATAGAACAGTCGCTCACTTATGCAACACTCTTGGAATCAGTGGATTTAAAACTAATCACTGTGAGCCGATGCCACTAACTGCTTATACCAGTCAGAAGTTGATGGTTATGAAATGAACAGAGCATTTCTGTATCAATGGTATTCACACCTACAAAGAACCACTGATTGCCAGCATGAAAATGTTCTAAACTGCAATGCATCAAAACGATGTAGAACTTACCAGAATGAATGGTCTGTAGATGCTGAAGGCTTTGTTAGCTATGTACTTCTCAAATAGTTATCAACCCTGCATCAGGAGAAAGAGTGAACATTATTTTATGTCAAGTGGCACAATATGGAGAGTGAACAATAGGTGTGTGAATCACATGAGGGTGAACAATAGGTGTGTGAATCACGTGAGGGTGAACAATAGATGTGAGAATGAGATTGATAAGAGAGTTCATAAGTTCACTACACCACTCCCCCCCTTAGTGTGTGACTATATCTGTTGAGCATAGTATTGGGGGAAAGTGGACGTGTCGACCAGAACGGGTTATCTGAGTAGTTGGTTGGATTTGAGTGTTCGTGGGTGGAGGTTGTGAGATGGGATGGTCAGGTTCATTGTCAAGATGAGCGGGTTTGAGACAATCAACAGATACTGTATCATGGCGACCCTTGATGTCAATGGTGAAATGTTTATCAGTGTGTTTGAGAACTGGGTATGGTCCATCGTATGGTGGTTGAAGGGGTTTGTGAACTGCATCATGCCTGACAAAGACATGTGTAGCTGTTGATAGACCATCTATAATGTTGTTGCGTTGAGTATATCGAGGTGGAGTTGAGTGAATGTTCTGCATTTGTGTTCGTAGATATGACACAAAATCAATAGGGTCAGGCAGAGAGTTGGGCTGAGAGGGTGTGAAAAATTCTCCAGGAAGGCGAAGAGTTGTGCCATACAGCATCTCTGCAGCAGTTGAGACTAGAGCATCCATCCAAGAGTTTGGCTGTGAGGTTGCGCTTTTAGAGCGGCCTTGGCTATGGAAACGCTCAACATGCCATTGGTTTTGTGGATGATATGCTGTGGTGCAGGCTCATCTGGATCCAATGAATGACATGAGTGTACTCCATAACTGCGATTCGAATTGGCAGCCACGGTCAGTGATGATGGTCGGAGGCACACCAAACCAAGCGATCCAACCATGCAGGAATGCTTGTGCAACTGTTTCAGCTGTGATCTGTGAGAGAGGAATGGCTTCAGGCCATCTGGAGAAAGCGGTCCACACATGTCAAGAGGTAGGTGAATCCTTTGGAGGATGGTAGTGGTCCAACCAGGTCAATGTGAACCACATCCATCAGGGGTTGGGAATGATGAGAGTGGGGTTGATGAGTGTCGCTGAATCTTAGCACGCTGGCACTGGACACAGGATCTGGTCCAACGGTGGACATCAGAATTGATGCTGGGCCAGACACTGATGCCTGGGTAGGAGAGAGAATGGAGTGAGTCATAAACCGTACGTCTCTATGATAGGGGAACGATTGGCCGTTGTGAGCCAGTGGAGACCTCACAATAAAGAGGATATGTAGAATTGGGCAGTGGAATGGCTTCCACAACAAGCGCCATGGTGGACAATTGAAGAGCTCATACATCTGGTGGTCTGTTGTTTGCGCCCTGGCCATAGCAGCAAAATCCACTACTGGAGGTTGGCCAGACAACAAGGCGTTTGTCTCCACTCTGGACAATGCATCTGCCACAATGTTATCAGGTCCTTGAACGTGTCAAATATTGGAAGTGAATTGAGCAATATAGTCCAGCTGTCGGGCTTGACAAGGCGAGTAGTGTGTTCGAGCTTAGTGTTCAAAGCAAATGTGAGTGGCTTGTGGTCAGTAAGGACGTGAAATTGTCTACCTTCAAGGAAATACCTGAAATGTTTGATGGCGAGGTACACAGCCAACAGTTCTCTGTTGAAGGTGCTGTAGCATTGCTCAGTGAAGGTCATCTTCCGTGAAAAGAAAGGGATTAGGCGCCAAACACCATTAATGTGTTGTTGTAGAACAGCTCCAACAGCTATTTCAGAGGCGTCTGTCATCAAGCAAGTTGGGGCATCAGCTGTGGGGTAGGAGAGAAGTGAAGCCTTAGTCAGGGCTTCCTTGGTAGCTTGGAAAGCAGCCTGAGCATTGTCAGTCCAGGTGAGTGTCTGGGACTTTGACTTGGTAGGAGTGGACGATAGGACTGCGGCTGAGGAAAGTCACGTATAGCTTGAACTTTTTCAGGAAGGGGGGTTACTCCTTGGCTGTCAATGTGGTGACCGAGAAAATCCAACTCACTACGACCAAAGAGGCACTGGTTGGGGTTGATGAGTATGCCATGTTCAGTAAGTCGCTCAAAAACCAATCGCAAGTCCTTTAGGTTTTGTTCTGGAGTGTGGCTGGCACGAGAACATCATCAATATATGCATAAGCTGATGAGATGCATCGGAGCACTTGATCCATAAAGCACTGAAATGTCTGTGCCGCATTCTTGAGACCAAAGGGCATACGGATAAATTCAAAAAGGCAGAACGGTGTGGTTATTGCTGTCTTTGGGACGTCAGCAGGGTCAACTTGAATTTGGTGATAGGCATGGCAGTGATCGAAATACCGGGTGCACACCTGCACTAGTGAAGGTACATTTCCCAAAGAGCAAGTTCATTTTGTCCTGTACCTGAACTGCGTGCAGGTGGCTTGCCCGACGATAAAACAATACAGTTATATTGTTTACTAGCCACACTTGTAATAGTGCTACATCTAGCGCTAGTGATTGCAAATATAAATTTACATTTACAAAGCATACGTAGCAATCGTTCAGAACGGCTGAGAACACATGTATACGTCCGCATTAATTAGTTAAATAATATTAATCATTATTCAATACGACAAAGTGCTAATTTTAGTACCCCACAACAGCATTCAGTTGCTAGTTTTGCATTGATGCTGTAAGCTAGATTAAGCTCACACCATGCTGCTGTCACCGAGTAGGATGCGGATATCCGTTTCATTATGAATGTCATTAAAAACGAGACTCACCATTACTATTCCATGCAGCGGGACTCCTGACGATCAAATCGTTTATTTTGTTGTCATTATCGAAATAGAAGTCAAAATGTCATATCTGGTTGTGGTGGATCATGAAAATAGATGAAGCATTTAGTTGTGTGGTGCCTAGGGTGCTAAGTACAGTTAGGGTGCAGGTGGGGCCAGCTAGGTCACCTGCACCAGTCACCTGCACCATGTGCAGGTGACTTTTAAAATGTATTTCGACCCCTGCATGGACCAAGTCTACCTTGTAGGAGTAAGGTGAAATCATGTATATGGGGCACTGGATATCGATCGGAAATTGTACATCGGTTCAGAGCACGGTAGTCTCCACAAGGACGCCATCACCATAAGTCTTCTTACGCACCATGTGCAGGGGTGAGGACCAGGAACTTGATGAGGGTCAAATAATGCCGAGCTGGAGCATGTGCTCGAACTCTTGTTTGTCTGCATGGAGTCGATCAGGTGCCAATCGTCTGGGACGAGCGGAAACTGGAGGGCCTGTTGTTTCAACGTGGTAGTCACGTCGTGTCGTACAGGAGTGTCCGGGGAGCAGACCTGTGTGAGTGCAGGGAAATCGGTGAGTAGAGCTAGATATGGGTCACTAGTATCTTTAGGGCAAATGGGCAGACTAGGAGAGAGAACCTGAGAGAGAATGCCCTGGATGCACAGTTGTGTGTGTGTGTATCGATCAACTTGCAGTTCTGCATATCTACCAAAAGTGCAAAATGTCTCAGGAAATCAGCACCTAGGATGGGTTTCCGAACATCAGCAATGATGAAAATCCAAGGGAGTGATCGTCTAAGGCTGAGGTTGAGTGTAAGGGAGCGTTTACCAAACGTGCGAATTGAAGTATTGTTTACAGCAGTGAGAGTCAGCATGTCAGAAGAGTTTCGATCAGTACGAGAGGGAGGAAGGACACTTACTTCCGAGCCTGTATCAACTAAAAATTGTGTGTGCGTGTATGGTCACTTACATCTTTAAAACTGCATGAAGGGCCGAGGGGCACTTTTCGCCACTAGTGTCCAGCCGGAGAGTTTCCCCAAGAGCAAGGGTCTTAGCAGTTCTTGGCCTTGTCTCCAAACTTGCAATGATACCAGCAGAGGCAGTCTTGAGCAGGGGACGCAGAAGTAGGGGTAGGACTCTTCAGGACGACGGGGTCTGAACGCACTACGTCTTCGAGAGTGATAAGTACCCGTGGTGAGGGAGGCAACCAAGTCTGTAAGACATGTGACTTCCTCATCGAGCTCTTTAACTTCGGAGAAGTGTGGGGGGTTAGTAATGGCAGACACAGAGGGGGTTGAGACTTCCATGACCTTGTCAGCCATGTCAGCTAGCTTGTTGATGGCCATGGTACAATCAGTAGAGGCTAGGACCATCCTGACGTTGGCAGGGAGCCACTGGAGGAACAACTCGCGGAAGAAGGGAGCAGCGTCTGTGGATGTGCTCAGTTTGTCGCCAAGGAGTTGCTGCATCCGGCGTAAGAGTTGCGTTGGCTTCCGGTCTCCAAGCTCTTTGCCACCAATCAGTTGTTGTAATTTCCGCTGTTCGAAAGCGGTGGTTTGCTTGACGAGCTCCTATTTTGAGAGAATCGTAGGGGGTCTCTGTAGGGAGGTTGAGGATCAGGTCTCGAACTTCCATGGCAAACTCAGGACTGAGAGAGCTGATAACATAGTCAAAGCGTGTCTTCTGCGCTGTCACACCTCTGGTTGTGAATTATGCTTCAACTTGAGCAAACCATACTTTTGGATCAGTCTGCCAGAAGAGTGGGAGTTTGATGCTGACAGCAGATACAGTGGTGGTGGTTAGAGGATGAGCAAGAGGGTCGCTACTGTCGTCTTCACCGCCGCTAGAAGCTGAACTCTCTGTAGACATTGTTGTTCTGTAGTAAGCTCACGTCAGGGTCACCAATGTAGATGCTGAAGGCTTTGTAAGCTATCTACTTCTCAAATAGTTATCAAACCCGCACCGGGAGAAATAACGAACACTATTTGTAAAAAATAAATAGTACACTAATGATTTTTGGGATCAGTTTATAAGTACATGTACATGTATGTGAGCGCAGAGAGTTTTAACACAGATGCATATACCTTCAAAACCTTCTCACTGGTGATACTGGTTGTGAATTAGTTGATAGTACATCCTTCCAATACAACCCTTGAATTCCTGAACGGAGTCACCTGCAACTTCTCCTTCAAATTTATGCGTGTACTATACAACCAGCAATGCATGTGCCAATCACGTTCAAAAGCAAGAGAACCTGAGGGGTAAGTGATCGTGTACATCTATGACTCCAAAATGGCTGAAAAAGAGCTCTATCATAGCTGGTTGAGATATCTCTTTGTACTATTGAATGGTTTCATATACGCCTCCTTTTCTACTCTCATATGTCTTTTTCTTTTACAAGGATTGCTTGTACAGTACCTACATAGTTCTTTACCTTTTTGTCCTTCCAAGCAAGACCAAACATGCAGCTGATGCTGTTATCTTTTGGTGTCTTAGATTCCAGTAGACACCAGTTTCCCGGAGCAGGCACTCCACCCTCTTCACATCCATCCATCCAATCTTTTTAAAACCATTTTGGGTTAGTTTTGGGGGCTGTTTTCACTATACCCTGGCCTCGTTTGTCCAGGGCAATTAGTGTTTTACTGAAGAAAAAGCAAAGTCAGCATGGACTATTCACCCACTACCGAACAAGTATGATTACAATCAAAGAACAGCAGTGACCCAAACAATAAATGGACGGGTCCCTAGAGGTCACGACTATGGCAATGAGATAATGTGGTGCGCTACCGAGCTTGAAAGGAATTTCAGGTGTCATCATCAGAAATGAAAAGACTATCTCATTTTTCAAAAATTTTAAACTACATTTCATCTTTTGGAGTTTATATAATCCAATGCACTTACGTGTATAATATTGGGGATTTAATCAAAGGTTAATTGATGTTGGTACCAACAATAAAACTGTTTCACAGGAGTGTTGCACATTAGCTTTAGCATCAGTAACTGCTGGGTTGAATTCATGTGGCTTTCGACAATCTCACTGGTTTTATAGCCATTTCTTAATCAATCCTGCATTTATCTGAGCTGTTGTGCAAACTTGCTATTTGCTAAGCTCTACTGTAAGTTGTCCGTTAGCACAATATCAGAACAATGATAGATTTGTGATGTACTTCCTATGTGTATCATTTCACTATCATGATTAAATCCTAGGTGTACCATTTTGGCATGTTTTGAAGCTCATTAACAGTTCATGTATTTTTGCATGCCACAATGCATAGAGAATAGGAACTTTCTTTCCCATTCAACCTGTATGTAGAAATGCATTGCATTGTGTTGTGTTTAATGTACTGTGTGCTATTCAGTGGTAAACCACATTATCACTGTACCTACAATTGCATTTACCTACCTACAGAAAATAATGCTTAGTTTAGCATTATTGCGTGCATAAGGGATTGTAACTATGCATACTTTTTCTCCTGGTTTCTATTGGTACTGACTAATGTAAATGTATACTCTGCAAAATTTTAGGACTGGGGTAATGAAGTAAATTGTCTTGCAAGTGAGACTGTGATTAAGGTGAAAGGTATTGTCCTTTCACGTCCACCAGACAGTGTAAACAAGGTATGTATATCTATTGTTCTGGGGAGAGATGTGTAGGTCAGGATGAGTCTATGAGCTAGTTGATAGTCCTTACAAGTAATAAAAACATGAAAGTTAGTAGCATATAGGATTGGAAGGCAATGGTGGTGTGAAAAGCATGGGAACAAGGTTGATTAAAATGGAAATATGAAATACACCATTATTGTAAGACACTGCATACGTCTGTGGTGTGCTGTACATGTAATTTATTTTTTGTATTGTCTTCAGAATGGTATATCTCCTTAATTGTGCATTGTAGTCAAGTCACATTTTGCGTACTTACGATGCAGTCCTGTGTCTGTAGAAGTCCAAACATCGTGTCATATGTATAGTGATATTTACATTCGAGTATGAGCTTGATTTCGCAGGGTTTTGTACTTGAAGCCTGTGAAATCAATATCTTTGGAATGATGAATTGCAAATTAAACTACGTTTTGTCCACTTCTACATGTATAGACACAGGACCACTTCGTAACTATGCAAAATGTGACTTGGCTGCAACGCACAATCAAGGAGATATAGCGACTTAAAGACTGCGCAATTGATGCATCTATGACGATTTTGTGTGGGCAATTGCGTACGATTACGTATCGTTCCCTCGGGTATCTTGTTCCACACTATTGTCTTCCCATCCTATATTCCATCAACTTTCTTGTAAAGAATGTTTTTAATGAGTTTTTGAAATGGTGGGATGGAGATAAGACATCATAATTTGACCACATTATTAATCACCCTATTCCCCTCCTGCATTCTGGGTGGGGGCATCCCGTTTGAACCTAAGCAAGAAGACAAAGCAATGTAGTAGTTTATACCTATATTTATAGGACTTCTGTGAGTGATAGTACCCCATGTGAAGTTGTGCAAACCAATTGGACAAGGCTTGCAATCCAACTACCTAACCACAATAGTCGGCTATGCCCAAGTACATGTAGTTACATATAATTGATGCTCCTTCCAATCCAGTTCAATTAATCTTCAAATTTCACTTCCATTAATCACGATCATAATAAACGTAAAAACATGTAAGTGGCATAAATGTTTCCCCCCACCTCCACCCTTGCTTCTACGTCCACCTCTCTCCGACGTAAAGATTACATATATATAGGGGGCATCTACTACACGGAGAATGTGACACGTTGGAGCTGGTGGGGACTTCCACTGGGGGAATGTCCAATTGATGCTCTGCATATATTTGTAGAGCTTGCTGAGCATGTCACTTACAGAAGGAAAAAAGCAACCTTTTGAGCTAGAATCATTAATCTGGCTTAATAGACCACCATTATACTCTGAACATTAGTATCTGAGAGTTGCTCTTTTGCAACGAGTAGTTATATGTGGTTTGTCACGAAAATTTTGGTCCGCCAAAAATTATGGTCCCAGACCAAAATTTTTGGAAAAAATTGGTCCGGGCGACCAAAATTTTGGTCTGGGTAAGTAAAAATTGGTCCAGGCCCTCCATTTATGCATCTCAAATACAACTCTAAACCCTGAACTCAGCTAGTGGGTAAACAGTAGGGTAGCTGCTTTTCTAAGCTACGAAAGCTATGGAACAGTAGGCTGGGTTCTGCACGCCCCAGGTTAGCGTATTGGCCTTCCGGTCGCGATCTGACCAGTTCCCACTTGTTTTTACAACTCATTTACACGTCATGAACAGTAATATTCAGGGCTGCAGACCTGTCTAGCCGGATCCCAGCTGCGCAGTTTTTCAGACCGGACCCACTTCCTGATGAATTTCAACTAAAAAAATTTTTTTAATTCCTCAGCTGACATCTTGTTCTGAACTCTGCTTAAAAAACTATAGGCGTTCGATGCAACGCAAACGGGCCACAAACCACATTACAAATATCTATGAATCAATCACCAGCAACAACTCGATAACACAGCTAGAGAGTATATGTACAAACTGGTTTATCTGTTTGGCGCCTCACCCGGCCACCATTGCCCTTGTGCATACAGATAGCATACACTACGATATCAAACTACCTGTATTTGGCTACGTGATGCCTCTATAAACCAGCTGTAGGGCTACTTCCAACATCCGGACCAAAATTATCAGCCCAGACCATAATTTCTGGTAAGTTTGGTCCGGGCGGACCAAAATTTTCAGCGGACCAATTTTCCAGTGACAGGTTGCAGTCATTTTCGTAATTTTTATTTCACCTAGTATTTCATTTACTTTAAGGTTACTGTTTTGTTCATGCAGATCCCTGAATGCTTTACACATATTCTAACACCCCTTAATTTTTAAATAGATTATGCTAACACGTACCATTGAAGTTGTAGTTTGCAGCTCGCTTTAAGTATGGACTGGTTTTGGTTTAGTAATATAAGCTGAACTGAATAATGATGGCAGCCACACCTAAAAACCTGTCACATTGTGTTTTTTTTTAATACTCTAACTTTTTTTTAAAGCAGTGATATTGGTATTCGATTTATACATGTAAGCATCAACCTGCTCATTAATCCAATTTATAATTGAACCATTTCACCACTATAAATGGTTATAAAATCTCGCTTCCACTTAAATAAAATACTGCCCAGCCAGCCAAGCAAGATATTGGACACCATAGTAGATTTACATGTATGTGACATATTTCCAGTTCAGTGGTGTACATTGTGTCCGTATAATTATGGATTACACCATAGTTGCAATAATAAATTGACCACCTACATATTGTTTAATCAGACTGATTTACCGTCATGTTTGGGCAAGGGGCTGGGATTAGGAATATAGGGGGTGGTCAAAATAAGTATTTCCTCCATACTGTTAATGTCTAATGTACCGGGCGTCCTCCCTGGGGTACGATTTTCTACCGCGATGTACAGATAATAAATTTATTCACGTTCTGCCAATTTAACATCCCTTTTATATTTGACGGTGCATGCACGTTGTTCAGGTCCTTTGGAATTTGGCCCGAAATCTCCAAGCTGTAATACTTTTTCTTCGTTTCGAGTCAGCGCATCAAAGTGAAGCTATTCGATTGCGATACGCGTGGTTATGTATCACAATCGAATAGCTTCACTTTGACGCGCTGACTCGAAACGAAGAAAAAGTACTATAGCTTGGAGATTTCGGGCCAAACTCCAAAGGACCTGAACAACGTGCATGTACCGTCAATATAAAAGGGATGTTAAACTGGCAGAACGTGAATAAATTTTTTATCTGTGCACCACAGTAGACAATCGTACCCCCAGGAGGACGCCTGGTACATTAGACATTAAATGGCATGCTGTACAGTGTTATTCAGCATCACAGACCAGCCCAGTTACTTAACGGATTGTAAGTTTTTTACTGAATCAACACCTTAAATTTAGCCTCATATGTATCATATTGATGTCGATGCCTCTTCAGAAGGTCTTTTCAAAATTGGAGTAACTGCAATCATGAGAAAATAAATTGCAGAATGATGTAACACAGAGAATGCGTTCATGTACATGCACATTTACATGTTTGTAACTGATTCTTTCAGGATTTACCTACTGGCGACATTGAAGTTCAAATCCAGACCATGGATGTTCTAAATGACGTTGGGGAACTACCATTTTCTGTCTCAGACAGACCAGTAAGTGAAAATTTCAATTTACATGTACATGTACATGTAAAGCACTTCTACAAATTATGCGTCCATCACTTTCATTTACTAGTCTGTACCTGTGAAAAATCACGGGCTGGTCCTATTATTCACGACCATCTGCAGCCCCCCCGCCCTACAGAAACAGAACCCATTAACAGCTAGCCACTCATACACCTACAGTCTGCAAAAAGCATTTGTTACGCATTAGTCCATGCAGAGGACCAAACTAAAGCAGTTGGCAAACAAATAGTTTAAGTGTGTCCATACAACAGTGCACAATTTTAAAAAGTGTATTCTAGTGTAGGCTAGCCCAAGTTCTGATACTATTCCATCCATGGTTTCATGGTATGAAAATAAAATTAATTTGAAGCATAACAATAAATTTTTAAGTAATTAATGAAACAAGTGGTATATGCGTCTTTATGATAAAGTTGGTGATAAATAGGAATGGAAGGCTTAAGTGGTGTGAAAAAGCAAGGAAATAACGTTTACGGACTGGGAAGCAATAATGAAATTGCACACGTACACTTGTTGATATATCAAACCCACAAGTTTGGCACGTGACTGAGTCTACATAGTTTATGCGGACGTACATACGTACTTACATGTACATCGGAAATTATTGTAATTATGTGTTTTTTACATTTAATATGGGATATTCTCCAAGAAAATGCCACATATATATATACATGTACATATATGGAACGTTCTGTGGGAAAATGGATCTTGTGGAAATATATATATATAGCATAAAATCAAATCAGTATATAATATTAATGCTATCAGGTTCCTATTTTTAACACAATATACTACACCATTTCTAAAATCCATTTTATTCATGCGGAGCACCGACGTTACAAGGTCCGATACCCCATATGGTTCAAAACGGACACTTCTTCAGGTAGGAATGTCCAAATTGGTTCAAATTCGGTGTGTACATAGAAGGGTCCTGTTGCTATTGATTTGCTCTGTTCGTTAATTTTTCTTTATCCGTTACAGAGATATGGCTGTGCAAAGTGCTGCACAGTTTCCCACTCGATTCGCGCCAGTGATTTAGGCACTCGCCTCCAATACATTGAATGCCTAATTCACTGGCGCGAATTGAGTGGGAAGCCGTGCACACACTGTGCACAGCTGTATAACGAACAGAACAAATCAATAGCAACAGGACCCTTCTACGTATGTACTGAATTTGAACCAATTTGGATGCTACTACTGTTCCTGAAGATGTGGCCGTTTAAAACTCTACAAGGTATCAGACCTTGTAATGTCGGTGCTCCACATGGATTTTCACATATAGTAATGATGTAGTATGTTTTGTTAATATAGTAATCTGGTAGCGTTAATATTTCGGAAGATATATTGATATGCTTTTTATGTTATATATTTATAGATAAATCCACAAGACCCATTTTCCCATAGAACGTTCCATATGATATATCATATATATGGAACATCCTATGTGAATTTCACCCTTGTGGATTGATATGTATTCCAAATATAATCTGCTGATATATTAACCCTATGATTGGGTTCCTATTTTTACAACAAACTGACCGCTCCATTGTAATATGTGAAAATACATTTTGGTGCTCTACTTATGTTGGGCACCAGCATTACAAGATCTTGTTGCTATTAATTTTGATAATTTCTACTTTATCTGGTACAGAGATAAAGCTGTGCAAAGTGTGTGCATGATTTCCTGCTCAATTCATACCAATGATTTAGGCACTCCATATATGGAAGGTGTGCCTAAATCATTGGCGGGAATCGACCAGGAAGCTATGCACGCATTTAGCACAGCTTTATCTACATAACGGATGAAGTTAAAATTAACAAACAGAACAAATCAACAGTGACAAATAAAGCACTTAGCAATAGCATAAGCGTAAATTTCAGGTGCTGTACAAAGGCTATTCACTGTATGTAGCAGTGTTGTAGGCTTCATTCTTTTTTTATTCATTCACACCTAAAAAATTTGCATTTAGTAGTTTAAAACATTGGTAATTTTGAAGTAATGGTTGTGTCACTATGTATGATTTGTGACACTGCTGTTGTATGATTTTAGGTTGTAGAGGAATTGCGGCTGCGAGAAAGGCATTTGGATCTTCGGAGACCTGCAATGCAGCACAACATACGATTGAGATCCAATGTTGGCATGGCTGTTAGAGAATTTTTAGTGCGTGATAATGGTTAGTGTTATTAAGTGAATGCAATATGTGTATATCGCATATGCATGTACGCTTGTACCTGGCACTATCAACTACTGCAAATGCTATGCATGTAAATAACAATACTCCCATTGATAAAGATATACATGTAGGATTGCTATAATGGTATGACATGGAAAGAAATGGGTTGGTATATGTATATGAAACTGACCTACATTCACGTACGTCATCTTCATCCATTGATGTTTGTTTCCTTCCGCTATTATTGCCTTGCAATCCTTTTATCCTAGACAATGTTTCTATTTACTTTTTTTGTTGGTTTTTATTCACTAACTAACTTAGTTGCAGGGTAATTTTATACCACTTCAGCTATACATTTCCTGCACCTACAAGTATTAATGGTAGTAATGGATCGCATTTGGATTCACAGGAAATGGACACATATAGGTCCATTGTTTTATAAAGTTTCTTTTGAACAGGGTTCTCATGACACTGCTGCATCTTCAAAGGTTCTTAAATAACATTCCTCTTCCTTTTGTGTATATTCATAGCTATTTGAAAACTTAGGTGTTTCTTACTGCATGTTGATGAATTGTAATTATATCATGTCTATGGCCTGGGGATGTGTTGTTTTGTTTATTGATCCCTATATACCAAATAGAGTACAACTCACTTTTGCTCATTGTCACATACTGTATCCATATAAATTAGTAGAATAGAACCATACACGAAGAAAATGCAACCATGCGGAACATTACAGTGAACAGTATATATGTACCATGAGCAACATAACCATTATCAAAGACAACAGAACAATATACAAAGACAGGCTTGATTGTCACACCACCTCCCTGCTAGCCTTGAAGTACGTGTGCAAATTTGACAGTACCCTTCATATGCTATTTGGTTTCAATCGAATAGATCTCCGGGGATTACCAGGACCATATTGGCCACCAGTTGGCCACTTGGGATTTAGGCGACATGGCTGATCTGACTTCTCCTCTGCAGCTGGTTGCTCAGAGGTAGATGATGTACTTTCATCAATAGGAATGGTGGGTTTTGGACCCTGTTGTGGGTGAAAGATCAGGTACTTCACCTGGATTTGCATTCTCCTCTACTCCGTGTCGTGAGCGTAGTTGTTTAATGTGTCATGCCATGTGCCCCCTTTGGGAACAAATTGCACATTA
Organism: Eunapius fragilis; assembly: GCA_963681505.1. Classification (NCBI taxonomy): domain Eukaryota; kingdom Metazoa; phylum Porifera; class Demospongiae; order Spongillida; family Spongillidae; genus Eunapius; species Eunapius fragilis. Next base: position 6,316,961 of record OY811975.1, on the reverse strand, counting down.
ACACTGCTGGTAACCATCTTTAATCTTTCTCTCATCTGGGTTCATAGTTTAAATTTAGCATAGGGAGTAACACATTCTGACGCCTCTTGTACTTGTAACTTTGTTGCCACCCTGGCCTGTCGACCTTGAGCCATATGTGCAGGAGAAGGTAGTAGCACATCAATTTTAGATCTAATCTGGTGGCCATTTAGAAGATCACATGAGGAGTAGCCTTCTGCCAGTGATGTTCTCCTGTATTATATAAGGAACTCTTGCAGTGCTGCTTGAGGTGGAGTGATGATTTTGACAGAGCTTTCTTGAATGTCTGCGCTTTTCATCGACAAAGACACAATACACTGTTAATGTGAATTGTTATGCCAGAGCTATGATCCTGGAACTTGCAAAGCACAAAGGAAGAAATTAAATGGATTTAACAGGCAACCATTCAAGAGATGAAAACCACACATTCTATCATCACTGCTATTGGTATGGAAACAGGGAAGGTCAATGGTGCTATCAGAATGATATTCATAGACGAAGCAAGTTAAAGTAGAAAATGAAATAACCACACTCTTGCGAGGAACATTAACAATTTAATATCGCTGCACACGATTCTTCCGATATATTACCCATCTAAATTTCCTTTATAAAAACGTGCCATTAACAAACATGTGGAGCACATTGCTATACATGTACTTGGATCTGGAATGTATGGAAAGAGTATCAGTTTTACCACAATAATTTGCAAGTCTACGGCAGAACTGTCCCACAAGTTTAGCATATCACACATAATTTTATAGTGTTATGCCATTCATATATGTCACAAACCTTGTACCAGTAAAGTTAGTTAAAAGGTCTGGAAAATAGACATACACATTTCCTCGCAGATGGATCCCAGCAATGCCTAACTTGTGAAGTATTAGGGACATGGAATTAAGGCAAATGGGTCAACTACATTTTAGGTTGACCAATATGTGGATCTTATACGAGATGTACAAATACTGGTTTCACTAACTGCATATCAGCACAGTAGATTGTAATGCAACAGGTTTTTAATACCACCCAATCTGACTACAGCCTTTATTAAGTTCGTGCATTGAATTACATGGTTTTCCATTCCTGACTTGTATTTCAGGTGTGGATCTTATATGAGATGTACAAATACTGGTTTCACTAATTGCATATCAGCACAGTAGATTGTAATGCAACAGGTTTTTTATACCACCCAATCTGACTACAGCCTTTATTATGTTCGTGCATTGAATTACATGGTTTTCCATTCCTGACTTGTATTTCAGGATTTGTCGAAATAGAGACCCCCACTTTGTTTAAGAGGACTGCTGAGGTTTGTGCAATCCAGTAGCATGTTAGGTACTCATGCATTTCTGAAGAACATCAATTAACATCCAAGTTATGGCCTTAATTTTTAATGAGTCTTAACATGTACAATGATATGATTAAGATTTGTTTATGGAAGTGCGATTTATGTCTTCACCTATTATGTTTGTACCAATTTATGATAGGTATAGCGTGTAAAGCATAACTAATTGTATGCGGTTTTGCTGTCATATGAGTACAATGAGAGTTCTTTGTTTTCTGTTGTGCAGGGTGCCCGTGAATTCCTTGTTCCCACAAGAGATAAAGGAAAGTTTTATGCTCTGGTTCAAAGTCCACAACAGGTATAGATATTCTGGATACAATTGGGCCAGAAGTACTAGAGCATAGATAATTTCATTGCATCACAGGCTACTTCAATTGCAAATGATAAAACCATGATACACACTTGCCATACATTTTGAATTTGGGACGAGCAGTATTCTTGTATAATAAGCACTGTTCAGTGAGTACGTTTTCAACAGCAGCAAGGAAGTACAGTATATTGGTACCATGTATTTTTTGCAGTCCGGTATTCTTGTACTGGAATCATGCATATACTTTATGAATCATTGACATGATAATCCATACGGCTTCATTTTTAATCTGTTATGAAACCATGTACATGCAGACATGGACTACAATATCACACAGTCCTAAGGTTCAAAGTACATGTTCTGTACTCATTTTCTATCTACACACAATGACATTTTAAACCTGCCATGCATTGAAGTGAACCACACAATTCATAAAAGCATGGATCAACTGTTTAATACCAGTATATAACACATTGCCATTGCAGCTAATGTTTTATTGTACATTTTTTAGTTTTAAGTATTTTTGTATCTTTCAGTTTAAGCAACTACTGATGGTTGGAGGTTTTGACAGATACTTTCAGTTTGCACGTTGCTATAGGGATGAAGATCTTAGAGCTGACCGGCAACCAGAATTTACACAGGTATGTACATTTTAAAAACGATGTACCATTATTGCAATTGATTTTGCTACAGATTACTCAAGTGTTTCTCTTTAATCTATTGTGCTATGCTTAGTTGTGTCTTTGTATGCATAGGATGTGAATGTAGAACAACTTAGAACAGCGTTAACTAATTTTGCTCATAGAATAAAGCTATACAATTCATTTTATTATGCAATGCACATCGTGGTCATTGATATATTTAAGGCTCATGTGTTTTTTGGTAAAAATGGCAAAACATTAAAGTTGGAACTGCCATCAAATGTATAATGTAGGCCACACATAAATCTTCATAATGCATCGTGCATTCACAATTGAGAAGATACAATCATTTTAATACAAGCCATTTTCTTTCCAATGGAGTGGGACTGGGAGGGGGCTTACTTTACAGTACGCTACTGCAGACATTCTAGAGATATCTCACATTCAATTGCTTTAACCCATCTCTGTATTGAAATGCTTATGGTGCTTGTAGCCAAATGTTCGCATTGCGAAAAATTATGTGTAGATTGATACTTTTATAAATGCTAAATTACACATGTATAAATACATGCAAATACGAATATTAGTTATGCAAGGCTTAAATCCTTTTGGTATTCATAAAACGAGCCGTGCTAGCAGACCTATCCATTACACTTTGTGCGGAACATCGTATACGAGCTACAGTGTAATGGATAGGTCCGCTAGCACGGCTCGTTTTACGGGTATCAAAAGGATTTAAATCGGCCTGCTCCTAAAAAGACTTGTCCTATAAGCCAGTACCGTTAAATGCAATTAGGCCCTTTCCATGACCAAATGGCAAACACTTTTTTACTGTCCACCCGGGTGTCCAATGGTACCCCCAGGTGGACACTCAGGACAATAGACATTAAGGATATCACAAAAATACTACTTCAAATGTAAGTGATTATTGTTCTCAACAGGTCATGGTTCATACTAATGAATCCTAGTTTATGATACAAAGAACTGTTCCCATATACCTGGTACATGTTTATAGGAACTAATCCATTTGTGTGGTTGGTTTGCAAGCGCTCTATATACATGTACATGTACATCGCTATTTATCATATTGTCTTACTGCATTCGTTTACATCAACTAGATTGATATTGAAATGTCATTTGTTGATGAAGAAGGAATTATGCAGTTAATAGAGGAGCTACTCCTACATATCTTAGCAGCAGCTGGGGTGGATGCAAAGCCAGTGCTTCCACTTCCACGGATGTCTTATTTCTCTGCACTATCTCAGGTAAGGGTGAAGTATAATATTTATTCCAGTTTTGCCGTGCAATGTGGTTTATTCAGTAAAAAAATTGGATTTTTATGTAACCAACTAAAGTTTGCCAATAAAACAACTGTCAATTTAGATTAGCATTGCCTACTCTACTCAACACTGGTAACTGCATTCCAAGGTCATTTTATCAAGAATGACAGTGAACTGATGCTAAAGCCTAGCTTTTACAATAGTACCTCTGTTAACAAATTATGTCATTATGTAATGTATTTGTAATGCATTAAACCACTTGAGCATACATGTACAAGTTATTAAAAGTGAATGGAGTAACCTTATGTGGTTCAAGTGCAGGAACATGGGTGCATTTTAATTGGTGTTAAGCTTCACCATCACCATTTTCAAAATGATCTCACCCTATTTACATACACTTATTGTGAGAGTGATGTTAAAGTGGGCTGTTTCGTGAATCTTTTCACAACAGTTTTATGTAAGTCTGATTGTAGAACCACATGTGGAAGGTTCATGTTAATATTTTGTCCATTTACATATATTTATGTTTATTTTATTATAGTATGGATCAGACAAACCAGATACAAGATATGAAATGAAGGTACACATAATCAATTGTTTCGAAGATCATTAAATCATTATTGTTTTCAGATATATCCCATCTCACAGTTTGACTTGAAAGCTTTTAAGGTTCCAAATTGGAAGGTAAATGTATAATAGCATTACCTTGGCATTAAGAAGACACATGTACTTGCAGTAAGCATAGCAAATATATATGGTGTGTATTGCAATTGTAGGACTGGAATACTGATCAACACTTAAGTGATTTGTTGGTACTGTAATCTATTAATTATAACTGATGGAATACTGATCAACACTTAAGTGATTTGTTGGTACTGTAATCTATTAATTAGAACTGATGTGTCGTAGAACATCCACAGCACTTTGAAAATGTGTCCAGGTTGGTTTCATGCTAGCTAATAATCTAGTAGGTATGATAGCAAATCATGTAATTCCTATGGCTGCTTAACTCCGTATAAGGTGTCAACTTGGACCTCGTCTTGAAATATGATTATAAAGGCAGTCAACATTGTGTGTTAAATGAATGTCCAGCATTGCTCCTGAATGCTTTTAATTTTTAGACTCAACCTCTTAATGTAATTGATGCATGTGGACTTGCTATAGTTCTCAATGGCACAAGTAAATACTTCAACCACAGATACTGGATTTCAAGGTAGTAATGGTGTATTTAAAAAGAAAGGTAACATGTATCAATGAATGAAACACACCTACATACATGTATAGCACTTAAACACGTAACGTCCTTTATAATTTACAGAAGGTGGGTTCAGATGTGTCCTTGTTTGCATGCATACACAAAACAATGCTAAAAGTTAAAGCATCAAATAGTTAAAATTCAGCTTGATTTATGAGCAGGAAGGATTGCATGCACATCATACAGCAATACTCCAGTAACTGATAACATTCAAGAGAATGAACTAAATAGCTACAGGATACGTAATGATTTTGATGCACTTATGACACTTGTACCTGGAGATACATGGATTTATAATCCAAGGGAATGTTTTATCCATGGCAGTGAATACATGTACAGTAGCGGTCAAAAAAAGTATTACGTTTCGTTTTCGTAGAACGATCGTAGCACGATTGAACGGAATCGGTCGAACATCGTTCGAACATCGTTCAAACATCGTTTTACAAACATCGTTTGTAGAATATATAAACGATTGATGCCGTTTTACTAATCGCCACTGTTTTTATATAATCAGTACGTGAGCGCCCGTGTTTAGAAAATGGTGTATAGTGAGTACACGAAGCTGCGAATACTGTTCTACCATTTCAAGGGTTTGAAAGCTCCAACTATCGCTCGATATCTTCAAGCGGAGAACATTTATTGTGCGCGTAGCGATCTTCATAAAGAAGTACCGTCAAACCAAATCAATATGTCGACGATCGGGATCGGGTAGACCCTCAAAACTCACTGCTGAAGTAAAGACAATAGTGGAAGAAGAGACGAGAAAGGATGGTGAAACGACTGCGCACCAGTTGCACCATTGCTTTTGTCACGCGGGTACAGAATTAGCCTCCGCACCATTTTACGCTGCAGGACCTCCCTTGGATGAACGTTTCGTGGAAGCGCGTATTGCCAATACTTACTCCTAAGCGTCGTCGTTCACATGTATCGTTAGTCCGTAAAAATCAACGATGCACAAAAATGCGCGCACATCGTTAACGAAAAAGGTGTCAAGATCGACTTCGTTCTGACTTCGTTTTTTAAAACCATACGCTACTGTAAAACGATCGTTCTACGAAAACGAAACGTAATGCTTTTTTTGACCGCTACTGTACATCTAAATTGTTTTCAAAGTATAGCATAGCATAAGATAAAAAATTTATAACCTCATAAGAGAACTTCCTACACTGTACATATATTATGAAAGCTTACCAATTGCTGCAATTATTGATCTTTTCTCCTAACTTCCCTTGGTGAAACATGTACATATGTATGGGGGGGGGGAGGGTGTGCTGTGGTTTCTACACATAGAACCCTGTATGATTTTGTTCAACATTTATTAACCACTGTTTGGCTTGAGAAGGGTTTTGATATGGATATTGGCTTCTTAGGTCTTTAAAGGTGAAATGAGCAATTTTCAAATTTATGCATGCATAGATCGTACTTAGTACTGTAAGCCTTTTCCTTTTTGGTGTCTTTGTGTATCACTTCTCTTATTTTTTTCATTGTGCTTCCAGCTAACTGTCACACTCTACAAGTTCCAAAATATTGCGAGTCGTCTAAACAACTATAATTGAATCTTGTTTGCACAAATCCGTTGTCTCAATGTAAAGGCATTTTGAAAAAACAAACCTTCATTTTTGTCTGTGTTATAAAAAGTTCTTTCGTGGGATATGCTATGTATATATGTTATGCACAGATTTTAACTCATGTTTACAGCATCGTGGTGAAATGTCTGGTGCATGGACATGCCTCTTTACCCATACAGTGTGTGCATCCCATGAGGGGATAGCATCTCCTTTTGCTATTGATAAATAATCATGGGTAATTAAATAAAGCTGTATCTGTAGATTGAAATTTATATTCAGAATAATGTTTGGAAGTCGTAACTCCAAACTAATTTTTTTAGCTTTGGTGCATAACTGTTAAAATCAGACTTCTATTATGGCACAATATATCTCTAATATTATGTGGAATGTTATATGGGACAATGGGTCTTGTGGATTTATATATATAGCATAAAAAGCAAATTGTTCTATCTTCCGAAATATTAATGCTATCAGGTTCCTATTTTTTACACAACATACCACACCATTACTATATGTGAAAATCCATTTTTGTACAATGTATCTTACTCATGCGGAGTACCAATGTTACAAACTCCGATACCCCATAGGGTTCAAAATGGCCAGATTATCATGTAGGAGCGTCCAGATCGGTTCAAATCCGGTATGTACATAGAAGGGTCCTGTCGCTATTGATTTGTTCATTTTGTGCAAAGTGCATACACAGTTTCCCGCTCAATTTATGCCAGTGAATTACGCATTCAATGTATGGGAGGTGAGTGCCTAAATCATTGGCGCGAATCAAGCAGGAAACCATGCACGCACTTTGCACAACTATATCTTTGTAATGGATAAAGTAAAAAGTAACGAACAGAACAAATCAATAGCAACAGGACCCTTCTATGTATCGAATTTGAACCGATTTGACGCTCCCACCTGAAGATATGGCCATTTTGAATCCGATGGGGTATCGGACCTTGTAACGTCGGCACTCCGCATGAGTAAGACACCGAAATAGATATTCACATATAGTAATGGTGTGGCATGTTGTGTTAAAAATAGGAACCCGATAACGTTAATATTTCAGGAGATATATCTATTTGATTTTTATGTAATATATATATATAAATCCACAAGACCCAGTTTCCCATTGAACATTCCATTTTATAAGATACAGTTATTCTCAAACAAGTGAGCATCAATTTGTACATACATGTTTGAGTTCAAAGAAAATGGCTATAACAAGCATCCATAAGTAAAGAAGTGCTGAACCTCCATAATGGTTGTATACGAGTAGATTTGGGCCATTCAGAATCACTGATTATTACTGTTGTTGTATTTTATCTATATAGTCAGCTGCACTTTTACTTTCGAAGACTGAGAAGAAGCTACTGGATGACACACTAAAAGTGAAGGATGGAGTACAGTGCTTCCTTGTACACAAAGAGGTTGATCCATTTGTTGCCTGATGTGTTGTACCTTTTTATGTACAGATGTCTGCTTTAGATTTTGTTAACCCAAATGACTACACTTGTCACCTAGTACTTGGCAGTGAAGTCTGTGTTACCATGATATGTTTAGTGAAGTATTGAAGAATTCATCTCATACATTTTTACTGATCCAGTGGGTGGGTGTGGTATTTATGATTTAAGAATTCCATATTGTCGTCTTGGGGTGTATTATTGTTAGATTTTTAGTGCGGACATATTCAGTACTTTAAATCACTGAAATTGGGATATGTGAATATTACTTTTATTTGGTTGCAGTAAACATGCTATGACCCAGTTGACCAGTTTAAAAGCCAGCTGATCGATTGATGTAAAGATTTGGTGTTTGTATTTGCACTTCATACAGATTTGGGGTTAGGCACTCTACTCCCACTTCTACAAGAATTTACATCCTGGACGATGAAAATACAATATTAACAAATAGATCTCACTTTGATATACTGAACACATGCAGGCAAAAATCAAAACTGCAGAAAATTATACATAGAATTCATCCTTCTTGTATCAAACTTACATGTACGCTGATAAAATATCACTCTGCCTACTACATGTATGGGCTCAAATAAAATTCCTATTGAAATTAGTAAAACCAATGTGTATAATGTATTAATGTTAGATTTTTGGTCTATAATTTTTTGATCCATTTTGGTCAGGTTATTTGTTTTTAGTAACACCAGCATTTCAATACTTCAGCTTTGCTCAATCAGTCTTTCTGCAGAGATAAATGATGAGATCCCTGCCCAATTAATAGCAAGGCTATCATCATACTTTTTACATGATACGTGTACATGTATATCTACCTGCTGCAGGCAGGTCATCTAATTTGGATGCCTATTCCTTCTTTGTCTAGGCAGATGGGGCTGTATATTAGCTTAACTTAATTTACCCAATCTTTGTCATCACAGTCTCTGTCTTGTGGGTTTGTTTTACACCTTTCAACAGCTCAGAATCTCCATTGAAATTGTATTGTTCACTGATTCGCTTCCCAAGTCTGATATGGTCCAAGCATAATCCCTATCTGTATTAGAATGTTGTGATATTCTTTTAACTGTAATCAATACTATTATTTTAATATTCATGTATGAATGGATAACTTATAATGTATACATGCATGCTAATTACTTGGACTGTAGTACTTACATATTACACAGATTTGAAGCCATTGTACGTATGAATGGAAAGTGTCATATACATGGATATATAGCAATGGGATATATGAGCATTGTGAGTAACTAATACATGTGGATATTTGTTTTGTGAATTTTTGGACATTGTGTCTGTTATACGGTTTTGAATACCAAGTTTTATGTCGTTTTAGTGTGTCACAACGTTGAATGGCACTCCATGTCTCAGTAGTGGATTTGATCCCTCCGTGGTGAGGTCAGAGATGAGAGCCAGTGATGAGGATCTTTGTGTTGTTGGAAGGTGTCTTAAAAAAGCAAGCTCTCAAACAGCACTGGTTAGTATTGTATGTATTCTGGCATTTATCAATATAGCTAGCTGGATCATCCACATGCATGTAGCGACCATTGTCCGTCCTCATATGCCTGTTCTGTTTTGTCCTTACCAGTACCAAGTTAATATTATTACAGGTATGTGGTGAGATGCATTGTTATTATGTGCACTTACATGTATGATCCTCGTGGTAGAAACTCTCAATCACTAGGATACACACACACACTTCCTTTGCTTGGTCCTCTCAGATTGTTTTAATGATTAACAAGTCACATATCTATTATATAAGAATTATTCAATGATTGATCGATGATATCAACACTTCCACAATTGACTAGCAACAGCTAGTCAATTTTCTGGTTGAGGCTCCTCAAAATTGCAATCCTGCATCTGTCGAATAGTCTTCAGTCTACCCATCTCCACTGCGTTCCATCTTGGTCGATTCAAAGTTTGTTCCTCATTATTTTCAGTTCCCATGACAGCACAATCATGCAATGTACAGGTTGTTTAAGTCTGGTGCAGCACAGACAACTGCAGTTCTAACTTGCCCATCATGCTCTTCTATTAGGCTTACCACCTTTCCATGCTTCCAGAATGTTATGGGGAGGGTCTCATCATGCACTAATTCATTGCTGCATTTCTCTTCCCATTATCTGCAATGGCAGAGTACTTGTGCGTGTCTCTTGAACAATCAGGTATTAATTCCTTCAGCACTTCCAGAAGTGTCTCAGAAGACGTCATGTGTGTTCCATACATGTAGTGATGTTAAAATCATTCCCAGATGCCACAACAAAGTCTGCATCTTGCTCCAACACTGGATGTGGGTCTTATAGACGTTATCCAATAAGCAGGTGTGCTGGGATAAGAGGTTTCTGAACATCATCTCTGGCCACATAGGTAAGAGGCCTCCACTTCTACTGTCACTGTCCGAGGCTTATCAAATGTCAGTTTGGCATTGCCTACAACCTTCTTCAGACACCCTTTGACAGATGTCTAGACGGTAGTGAATTTCACAAACCCGATTATCTGCAAATTGCCACTCCTTGTCACACACCCTTGAATCCAGAACAGCAAGCCCTTTGAGTCGGTAAAATAGACAGTGGTTTTCAACATGAGTTCGCTGGTAAGTGCAGAAGTGATGCTAACCTGCAGTCTAGGTAACAGAAGAGTGCCTAATAGCTCCAGACGAGAATGGTGTGGTCCTATTGTGGCGAGACTCTGGACTTAGCAGCACTAAACATCCCCTGGTTGTATCCGGTGGTATACAATTGCTGTTTAGGCTTGGCAAAAAGCATCACAAAATCCAACTAAGTTACATGATTCCCTTTCATCCTACTGCTGATGGTGTGAGCTTGTTTCAAACTGTCCAGCAATCCATTCCATTGTAATAGCAACTCTCCCATAATTGATTGGTCTCGGCCTACCTTCTCGACACACAGCCTCCATAATAGTAATTGTGAATAGTGTTCAACACTCCTAAAGGATATAAACCCTCGAATAACATTGTTGTGCTTTGTAGGCTGCACCTTATCTGCTGCATCACTGATGTGATGAACATCAAAGGGCAACTGATCTGACATCCTCCCATTGTGCTCTTCACATAAGACAAACCTTCAATAGTTCAGTCAGGTTGCTGAATCTGTGGCGTGCCAATCTACGCCATAGTGGTTTATTTTTCTCAGTTAAAAAGTAATGCCAGAGTTTTTAAAGAGATAAAAGTTTATTTTTGCACGCTTCAATGACACTTTTTGTCCTTGAGTGTGAATTTGAGTTGGCAAGGCCATCTGTTGAGGAAATAATGTCAGCTAATGTTACATTCAAAATTAAGTGTTTTGTTTACTTCTGTATTAGAGATGGTGTTATATTCAATCTGAAGTCAAGCAAAGTCAATGACAATGCTTCAGCAGGTGAAACTTGGAATACATGGAAATTGCTGCAGATATAAATGATGAAGAAGAAGCAGATGCTCAATCAAATGACCTGTAGATTATTGGGATGATGTAGATGAGGATGATGAAGTGATTCAAGTGATGAAAAATGTAATACTGCAATTGCTCTTGCATATTTGGATATGGTAATGGTGATCCTTTGAAGGGTGCAGAATGTCTTTCAGTTGTTTATGTTGAGAAGAGGTTGGTCTTAGAATCATTCTAGGACCTTGTAATAGAAACAGAAAGAGGAGTGCTTATAATTAACACGCAGTCCATGAAATTTTGATACCAAAATCAACAAATAGTGCGCAACTGCCTCAAACAAAATGTTGTCGCTAGTGGGTTCTGCACCGATATTTGCATAGTGTATGATGAATTGATCCTTTGGATGAAGGTACACGTTGTTTCTACATTAGCAGGTCTTGTGGTTGAGGCACGCTATGTTGTCAAAGACAGCGGGTTGAGCTCGTTCCTTAAAAATTGTACACTTTTTTTCCAGGCATGATCGCGAGTAAGTAGTATAATGAGGTTGTTTATTCCTATGTCTAATAGTCAATATATAACCCTTGACCTCTGAACATGTCTGTACCCAGCAGAAACTCGAAGAGAAGCAGAAACGTCGTTCCCAGACCATGGAATTGGGCACTGCCGCCATCTATTCCATCTATTTGTACATAAACCCAGTATATAGGGTATTATGGTAAAGTAAGCCATTTTATACTTTTCCTTTCTTCTTCCATATTACTAAGAAAGTCTGGATGTAAGGCTAGCTTCTATGCGACCCCCAGGCATGATTTTAGCTTGTACAGACCTGTAATTTTTAATCGTTACATCATAGAGACAGAAGAGACCCTTCTGTTACCTGGGACAATCCTTGCGCTTTATACACATGTAATATGTGCAGAATACTCCCTCTTGGTTACTTGCATGTTTAACGATAGCAATTTTCAGCGAACAGTATTACCAATTGATCGATATATTGATCATAGTATAGTGCCCAAATCTCAGCGAGTTGAAACAGCACGAGTCTGTATATAGAAGCAACACTTAGCCTGTAATATGTCCCTAAGGTTTTATCCTTGTCAAGACATAATAACCAAGTGTATAACATACGCTAGTTACATCCGGTTGTTAACCGCTTGATGCATGGCGATAGTCAATACCTTTTCCGATTGAAAGTGTTCACTAGAAAATATAAAAATTTAATTTATGTGCTCTACGATCCACAAACTGTCAGGTAAAATATTATGACAAGAATAAGTGACTTAAAAGCGTAGCTAAAAAAAGAGTACCGTTTCCAGCATCTGTAGGGCGTGCTGAACACTTGTAAGGAAATTGAAAACAGATTCAGCACCAGCGATCAATGAGCTTTAAGATTCTGGCTATAGAAATAAGGCGCGACTACATTTCTAACAGTATGGTGCGCACATTTTGGTATCAAAATTTCATGGACCCAGTGTTAAAAGAGCCTGTTCTACAACAAGATATGGTGGTTGTTGCAGTGCGGCTGGCTAACACAGGTATAACAACTCACAGTGTCAACATGAAAATAGACATTTGGAAATGGATGAGTACAAGCCTGTACAAAATGTAGAACAGAAATTTTGGAAGGCACATACATTGGGAGCCAATGACAGAGAAACGGAAGTTGAGCCTCATGGTCAAAGAGGTAGGAAAGGCATTCTATCTGATGAGTACATTGAACACCTACTTTACCATTGTGTGGTTTAAAATTTACCGCTTTGCATTCTGCTTTGCAAGTCTGTACACGTTATCATTATTTTTAAATTCAGTGAAATCAGGAGTTGTATTAAACAACATGCAAATATAAAACAAGTTCATACATAGACTACATTTAGCCGGCTATTTAGGCTGCTCACTTTTAACATGATTGGTTTGTCATACTCACATGAATTAGACATGATAATGCATCTTTCACGTTTCGTAGTGTATCTGCAGGCTTGATAGAAGCGGTTTCTTGAACATGACAGAATACACCATGTTTGCATACAAAATAGAAAACACAAGATGGAAAAAGCTTTCAAATGTTTAAAACTTCAATTTGGCATATGCACTGTCCGTTTATGATGGTCTGTTTTCACCGGTGTGAACCACTTTTATATTGCCATATTTGTAGCATCCAGCAATCTGACTGATCTCTCACAGAATGGATCCCATGTTGTCTCTGTAGTTGTAGTATCACATTCCTGTATTTGAAAAGAAAAATACTCATAAGTGGATCTTTTATATATTCTAAAGCTGCCTACAATTACCCCCTTTGCTCACAGAAGTGGTGTAAACAGTTCATTAAAATCTTGCAGGATGCCATCATGCAGGTTATGTGTAGGTAAGGCTAGCATACATGTTCATATCTGAGTTTGTTTTCTTTCAATGTTCATTCAACTCATGTCTTTATCCGCTTTATGCTATTATGTAAGTGCCAACATTTGCCTGCTAGAGCTGACACCTGGAAATGTCTTGAATACAATTTTATCGCTTCTAGGCTTTGAGCACTATTGGATGGCATCCAAATACTATGTTAATTGCGTGAGTGAAAATTAATTGTATGCAATAAGTAGTAGGGTTTATGTGTCCAAATGTATTTCAGACCCTGATTCTTCTCTGATACGTGTCCAGGAATTTCTAGGTACATAACAGACATGTTACTGGTTGCAATACCATAAAAACCAAATATTTCCTGATGTGGTTTTTCTTTCAATTATAATCAAGGAAATTTCTGGCGTTACACCGCTGATGGGTAACTCTTCCAACAGACCTCAAAATTACTATGTGTAACATGTTGGTCACGCGATATCTTACACTATGAGTGAATCATGCACAAGTTCGTCCTCGAAAGGCGCAAAACAATTACTGCAAGCCCCAATGCGATCTTGCGTTGAGAGAGAATGCAATTCCTTAATCATTAACAATGGAAATCCTGGCTTTTGATTTCCCCGATTAACCCTTTTAGGCTTTAAGTCTTATGTATTTTATATGTGTTAGTGAGTAAGAAGTACGGGACTGTACAAAAGACACCAGAAAATGATGGCAAAACACATTCCAGAGTCTTAGGGAAGAGAAGTTGACCAGCCACTACTTCTTGGATAATCTAGATGCTCGAGAGATCATTGACACTGCCCTGCAATCTCAAGGATTTGGTAGCAGGATTTCTGAAGAAACAACGATTTGGCAGATTGAGCTGGTCTCATAGTTTAATTTTAATATGTTTGCTCCATATCTGAAACATACGGTCTGAAGTTCTCAATGCAGCTCACCAAAAGCAGCTAATGCATTTCATACAAGCCCAAGAACTAAATGACCTGTAAAGGATGTAACAACCAGAGTGTTTGAGGTTTTGCGATAGTTGCAAGCTAATTTGATGAAGAGAGCAAAATGTATCTGGTAGCTATTTCAATGATTAAAAATGAACTGAATGGAATAACAATTGCATGTGAAGTTATCCTATTAGTTCTTCTCCGTATCACCCCTAGGGTTTAGAACTTCATTATCCTTCTGCAGGAGGTCCAAATCACGTCAAAGTTGTTATATACTTAGAACAGTCCTGTTGCTATTTATTTCTACTCTTTGTTACTTTTTACTCTACCTGGTGTGAAGAAGTATCTGTACAAACTGTGTGCACATTGTCCTTTTTAATTCATACCAATGATTTAGCCCATCAAATCTATGGGAATCAGGTTAGTAAATCATTGATGCCTATCGATCAGGAAAAGATTAATGTACTTTCTTTGCAATGGATAGAGTAAGGATTGATGAACAGGGCAATCCAATAGCAACAGGACTGTTCTACATATGTACCAATTTGTCTCCTGCAATAAGATATAGGTTGAATAATACTTTTAAAACTCAATTGTTAGCATTGTAACAACGTATTTATACAGTGCACTCCAAATGGGTTCATTTAGGGTGAATTGCACTTTGTTATGTTATTTTATTATTCTGCCCAGCCATTGCATGTAATTTTATATTACTCTAAAATATGAATATGTTTTATCCCACTTTAATGTAAACAAACCCATTTTGCAGCTTACAGAACTTGGAAAATTCAGAACTGCTTTTGCAACAGCACTTCAGAAAACAGGCCATTTGAAGTTAGATCCATCACAGTTCAATTTCTTGTGGGTTGTTGATTTTCCGTTATTCACTCCTGTTGAAACCACAGAAGGTGAGATATTATCTACATGTATGTGTTTACCATTGGGAGTGAATGTCAAGTGTTTCAAAAAGTAGCGATAAGTTGACATCAAAAGTATGATATTCAAACTGAACTTGTGAAAATTAAGTATATATAACGGTATATGTATTCTTAACACATAACTATCAAACAAGTAAACATGTTACATGCTTATTAGATATCCCTCTTTCAAATGTTGCCCCCAAACACCCATGATGCTTCATTAATACTTTGTTGATTGTGCACTAATTGCAATGAAGAATGTTTTACATGAATATGTATCAATTAGTACATGGGATCATATCAGCTTAATTATTTGCCATTTGCGCAGTTATTCATATACTTTGCTTGATCTATTTCAATTCCTCATCTGGAGCTGACAGATGAGCTGAAGTGGCTTCATGTCCAATAGTCTAAGGGCCAAATAGTTAAGCTTTGGAATAGTTTAACTCTCATTTGCATTTAAACCATTCATAATAGTTTAAGCATCTTGTGACTGCAAGTGCCAAATTATTACACATGTTGTTTACATTAAAATATGCTTTCGTCACTAAATGTAACCTGTCATTTATCCTGTTTCTGTCCATGGACAAAACATTAATTCAGAAACAAAAAAATTGATGCAACGGACTACAAAGTATATACCGTGCTATCAGCAGTACACACCATGATTGCTCTTCTAGAAAAAAGGGGGTGTGGGGTTCCTACTGCCATATTTATTGATTTATACGTAATTATTAACATTGGATCGTTTTAATTTCACTTCGATGTGATTTGGGGATTATTATTGTACATGCTTGTTTGATAGGGGTATCATTCGAGTCCACACATCATCCATTTACTGCTCCAAAGGCTGGTGATGAAGATCTTTTGAAGGATCCCACCAAGTATTCACAGGTGATACTCTTTAATTACATAAAGATGTGTAATCAAGTACTTTAACTTGCCTGATCAGGTTGTACTCTATCATTGTTGTCTCAGATATATATATATACGGGCAGTGTCCAGCAAAATCACCCTTCTGGATAGTTTTTCACTTTTTCAAATTTTTTGATTTTCCATGAACTCCAAAGAGCTTTTATCAAATGGTCCTTACGCATCCTAAATTGGACTATCCGTCCTAAATTTATTAGGCACTGAATTTATAATTAGCCATACATTTCAATGCGAGCGTTACTTTCCTTTGCTTGTCCTGAAAATTTTGATGAAGTATCATAAGGGTGATTTTGCTGGACAGTGTCCCATGTATATATATGGAACGTTCTATGGGAAAATGGGTCTTGTGGATTTATATTTATAGCATAAAAAGCAAATCGATATATCTTCCGAAATATTAACTCTATCGGGTTCCTATATTAAACACATATATGGAACGTTCTATGGGGAAATGGGTCTTGTGGATTTATATTAATAACATAAAAAGCAAATCAATATATCTTCTGAAATATTAACGCTATCAAGTTCCTAATTTAACACACAACATACCACAATCCATTTTGGTGTCTTACTCTTGCGGAGCACCAATGTTACAAGGTCCGATACCCCATAGGGTTCAAAACGGCCACATCTTCTGGTAGGAGTGTCCAAATAGGTTCAAATTCAGTACATACATACATACATACATACATACATACATACATACATACATACATACATAATAATAATAATAATAATAATAATAATATTCCATCGCAACTGTACATATACATGTCATACACGCATACAATACAGTCACGTTTGGGAAGAAGAAACAGTGGGGACACAAATATAGTTGTAACGTCCACGCAAGACACCAACACAACACCATATACTACGCCGTTCGAAACTTGGGCTTTATTTGCTCAGTGGAGCCACGGTGAGCGCGTCCGTTCATATTTTCAAACCAACAATCGTTCAATCTTCTATTTCAACTCCAAACAGCCTTCACACACACTAGGACACAAACTTTCTCGTTTTATGAGACGTAGCAATGTTGCCGGTCAGTGGTTTGGTTGACGCGATGGAAGAAAAAAACGTGTAGCTCCAGATAGAGCGCACCACTCAGGAACTGTCTTCTCGAGAAGAGCCGAATAGATCTCAGATGGTAGCGGCGTGACGGGGCCAGCGAACAAACCACTTTATACACGTGGCAGCGTAGTAATAGGAACGGGGGCAAGGGAGAAAATCCAATGCCATGAGCCGACCATCTACGCGCCACGCGGATGTACATACATACATATACATACATACATACATACATACATACATACATACATACATACATACATACATACATACATACATACATACATACATACATACATACATACATACGTACGTACATACATACATAAATACATACATACATACATACATACATACATACATACATACATACATACATACATACATACATACATACATACATTACATACATACAAGGATCCTGTCGCTATTGATTTGTTCTGTTCGTTAATTTTACTTACTTATTCCGTTACGGAAATATAGCTGTGCAAAGTGCGTGCACAGTTTCCTACTCAATTTGCGCCAATGATGTAGGTACTCTCCTCCCATTCATTGAATGTCTAATTCACTGGTGCGAATCAAGCATGAAACCGATCACGCACTTTGCACAGCTATACATTCCCGTAACAAACAAATGAAGTAAAAATTAACGAACAGAACAAATCAATAGCGACAGGACCCTTCTACGTACGTACTGAATTTGAACCGATTTGGACGCTCCTACCAGAAGATGTGGCTGCTTTGAACCCTATGGGGTATCGGACCTTGTAATGTCAGTGTTGCGCATGAGTAAGACACCAAAATGGATTATCTCATATAGTAATGGTGTGGTATATTGTCATTAGAATAGGAACCCGATAGTGCTAATATTTCGGAAGATATATTGATTTATGTTATGAATATAAATCCACAAGACCCATTTTACCATTGAACGTTCCATATATTTATATACGTGTATACAGCATAGTGTTTTACACTTTAAACCACTATTCTGCAGTTGTATGGGTGATTACACATGTTGTTTACATTGCTTTCATAGTGGTTCTAATACCACACCTACGTTTGCGTTCCGTATTGGTTAACAGTGGATATAGAGATGAATGAACTGTTATATTACATGTTTCATAGAATTAGGCTTCTTCAAGTGTAATCATTAGATTTATTACTGGTTGTGAACCTGTGCCATACTGCCAGTGAGAAAACCAGTAAGTTGTTCAAAATTATGATAACTAATATTTTCCCCAACATAAGACCTATACTGCTCACAAAAAGGGAAGGTAAGTATTATAATAAAATAAGATAGTTCATGATTAAATGGTATACTGATCATAATAAAATAAAAATTATACATTTGCTCTGCATGTGAATCGCTATGCATTCTATTTTCAGCAATCATACCAGACCATTTCTCGATGTTAGAATGTAGTTTTGTCCATTACATCATGTCTTCTCCATTATTGAATATATCTACAATGCTACCCATGTGGAGTTCAAGGCTGTATCTCATGTCCAGATCTCCTCAAAAATAGTATATACATAGAGGAGTTCAGTCGATATGGCTTTGCAAAGTGTGATGTTCACACACAAAAGCTTTGTGCTACTGTTCAGTGGGGAGAAGACAAAAGGGACATAAATACAATATTGTGTGGAACTATGTTTTATAAATAGTTGCTCAATAGGATTTATCATTAGGAAGCTGTACAATAACGATATATAAACTGTATGCAATTTTCATTCTGTAGTGAACTGTTGCAATTGTCTTATATTTAAGAGTTATACAACTCACTTAAAATCAACCTCCTAGCATAATCACTTTACACCCAAGGACGTTCCAAATGAATTCTGCAATTCAAATTAAGCATATGTTTGTGTTTGTTATGTAGTATGCTACACTGAAAGAACAAATTGAGTTTTTTGTAAATTTTCATTCATATACATATCAGGCATTAGATATTTTTGTACGTGAACCTTACTTTTCTATAGATATTGGGACGTCATTATGACATTGTGTTGAATGGTATTGAACTAGGCGGTGGTTCAATCCGAATTCATGATGCTGCTCAGCAGGAACATGTGTTTAAAGATATTCTCAAGGTATGTATGGGGACTGAAACAGGCTGTTATCATGTTATTCACATCAAGTGTGTTTCATTTTACACTGATGTACATGTCTCCTGCAAGCAATAGTTACAATACTTGCTGGCGTGGGAGTTGCCTTCATTCTGCTTGCAAGAAAAGGCTTTAGTTATCGCTTGGCTGTTTTGACTCTGTAGTAAAAATCCACGCATTGTTGCTTTTGATGCAGCCTCTTTGAAGCAGCATTGAACACAAAAACCCATTTATCCATGCGTATTTCTTTGTGGAGATGAAAAAGAGTATAAGTACAAATGGCACACATTGTGCTTACGTTCAGTCAGTTTTCCATCAATAGGTTTACGTCATGCAAGGCTGTCTTCATTAGCTGTATGATCCTAACCCAAACAGCCAGCTAATTAGTTTTGATGTTTATAAACACGAAAATGCTTAAGGCGTTTCCTCACTAGCAAAGGCAAACCGGATTGATCCACGTTACAGTCAGTGAATTTAATCATTGTATAAGGATCGCTGTACTCACTGATTAAAATCATTGACCACAATGCGGATCAATCCAGTTTGCCTTTGCTAGTGCGGAAACACCTTTAGGCTTACTTATAAGGTAAAATGTGAGCAGCTGATGAGAAGATTTAATATCATACACTGGTACATGGTAACAGCTGCAATGTATGTTGAAAAAACTCACACGTGAAAATAATGATGCACACAATCATGCTTTTTATCAAGCCATTCCTAGAGCCTTGGCATAGTTCGGAACTAAATGAGAGTGTTTTCAAATGGAGATACATGTAATGCATGTACATGTAGTAATTGCTGAACACATGTAAGCCTATATTGCTGGTCACTTTGTATATTAATTTCCTACACTAACTACAAGCATCGCAATCGAATAGCTTCATTTTGACGCTCCGACTTCAGAACAGAGTTATATAATCAGAGCTTGGGAATTTCGGGCCAAGCTCTAAAGGACCTGTACAACGAGCATGCACCATCAAATGTAAAAGGCATGTTAAACTGGCAGGATGCG
This sequence comes from Eunapius fragilis, assembly GCA_963681505.1. Taxonomy (NCBI): domain Eukaryota; kingdom Metazoa; phylum Porifera; class Demospongiae; order Spongillida; family Spongillidae; genus Eunapius; species Eunapius fragilis. The sequence continues at coordinate 6,296,360 of OY811975.1, read as the reverse complement.
AATACATTTATTTTCTGTACACCACTGTATACAAATGTACCCCTGGGATGATGCCCAGTACATGTAGATAAGAAATTAAATAGCTCTATGAACCATCTTTGCTTATCTGACACATTTAAGTTTCACATATATTTTTCAAAACTTCCGTTTCCTTGGTATTCATTATCCACATTGATAATCGTGCATGTGTGGATGCGCACACTTTAGAAGGAGAGCATTGGAGCATTCTACACTATATCAATATTGTATCATTGTGGTATTTTATCATATGTAGCATGAGAGTCAATTTAAATGACCTCCGTTACTTTCACAAGGTCCCTAGCATCCAAATAGCTTTTGCTATAGCAACCACACATATCGCGATCAAATAGAATAAAATACAGAACTGATGTGGCAACGAAGAACGTGGGTCATTTAGCTCGGAAGGTATGTGGATTTTATCGCACTTTTATTGCAAAAATCTGGTTTTGTCATAAAACGCCCCATATGGAGATAGGTGATTAATAACTACCAATAACCACTATAATCCATATACAGTGCTTGGATCCCCTTACAGAACCTCTTACTTCAGCAATGTTAGAATGAGAGCTGGTGTGGCAAAACTACATAATCTCATCGCACATAGGTACCCAAATAGTTGCCCTATCAGTTGGAATTGTTCTACAGTGTGATAATTTAAGGTTAACATGGTTTTGTTTTCAGGTTCCACCTGAACAATTCAGTCATTTGTTAAAGGGTCTGAGATCAGGCTGCCCTCCACATGGAGGAATAGCCCTTGGTAAGTCCATGTATCCCTTTATCATGACATTTAGAGAATGCTTGCAACTTTTGTGCCACATTACTTTCCGTACATGGTAGTTTGCATTATGTTACCACAGTATCTCTGTATTTTTTTAGTTGGATACTGTAAGCACTAATATTGAATATACAACTATAGATCACATCCTCAAGTGTTGCATGCCTTGCTTGACTAATCTCAATATACTACATTAGAAGTACACCAAAGCCTCATGTGAGGATGGCATATTATATCACTACCTAATTTTGAAAGAATGGATACTTTACTATGCATCCACTATTGACAATGATCTTGAGATGTTAGGCACATCTTTGCATTGATTTGGGCTTCCCATTACACAGATAGGTGTATATATATATATTTATGTTACCACCCGATTTTAAACCCGATCGGCTTTAAAGCCGGTCAACCTGATTTCAAACGTATTCAGCAACTGACCCGCTTTAAAGCCGATCGACCTGCTTTAAAACTATATAAACTATTATAATACTTATCTACATATATGTATGTTCAATAGTGCAAGGATGATCGATGTCTTGTTATGGTATTAGGCAGCATAATAGCATACGTGCAAGTTCATGATATATGCATTGGTACAGTGCAGTGTGAAACAGAGTTGTGAGGGTACAAGCAGCAATAATTCCAATCACAGTCTGTATATTGCAAGTGATGACATTATTCAACTGTTGTGACACAAATTGCATATCCATTGAGTGCGTGGATTATCCAAAACAATAGGTTGCACTGTCAGACACTCTTGGTGAAACAATTCATTGCAAACTCTTCACATTGAACTATTTTACCATGCTGTATGCTCCGACACAAACAGATACAATCCATTCCATCTTTCATACTCTCCATCTCCTTGCCACTACTGCAGAAGGAAACGACTCTATGTTTTGCCCACTTATGCACCGTTTCAAATGTTCTCTCATTGCATCACCTGCAGAGAACGTAAGATTTTGAGGGTCATTTCCAGCACAGAGTGCTGTGCAAAAAGCTAATGAATACAAACCACAGTCGCTTTGGTTTGCCTGCTTGTCCACATTTACAAACAATAGATTGATGTAAGTCCCAGATGACATTAGGAGTGCACATATTTGCCTTTTAGTAGCTTCTGGAATGGTGCAGTAAATGCTGTCATATATACTGACTGTCGAATAGGAGCAACCAAAAGTTGAGATGGTTATCCAATGGTTTCCTCCAGAATGTACAACCTGGACAAATTCCTCCCCTCCAACAGCCTCATTTTGCTGTATAGTTGTTAGCAGTGTGTTTTGAAGGCCAGAGGTGTTATATCTGATTTTGAGGAGATTCTGAGCAGCATTGATAATCCTGTCATTTAACCAGGAATCTTTGTTTTCAAAATAGCCCTATGCCAAAAAAAATTAACACAATCACCATGCACAGTAAAATTAAATTAGTTTCAGAATGCTGCTTTACCTATCTGACTCATACAACTGCACCTCAGCACACACAAGCCATAACCTATCAGAGCATCCTGTGTCATTAGCGGCAGCATTGTCAAATTGTGGCACATCTGGAAGTAGATCTGGGTTCAGAAGTTCAGCATCTTTCTGATTCATGCACTAGTACCATTGTGCGGCCCACATCCTCGCCAGCATTGTGGTGCAGCAGTTGACTAGTAAGGACTCCATGGTCCCATTTGCCGTTTCAGTACTGGTCATCACGAGCATCATGTCACTCTAAATGACATTATCTATCGAGCCCTGACCACTTCCCATCCAGGCTAGAACCCATGCGCCTAAACTGCTCTGGTGGGAAGCATCCTCATGGGATTACAATGGTCCCAAGAAAGAGCGGAAACTTTCTGGTTTGGTATGCAACCTGTTCTGACACCTATGCTCCTCACATGGCACAATCCACTATGGCAGCAGGTGCTGTCACTAGTCAGGCGAAGAACCTGAAAAAGGCCAAGTACTCTTATTTGGAGAGACATCGAGGCATATTTTATTTCCTTCGAAACATCAGGAGTACTTGGTCCTTCTTCTCTGACCTTTCCTCAAAGAGCTAGGTCACGGGCTATCAGCTACAACCGGTGACACTAGGAGCTACAGCTACCTGTTCCAGTGCCTTTCGGTGGCTATTACAAAGAGGCAATGCAGCCTCTATTTGAGTATCACTTTATTTCTTCTAGTGACTCTTAGGGGGTTTTAGTTTTAATGGGGTTTATTATTTTTACATATTGGCAAAAACTAAAACAACACAAACCATAGTAAATTAATAAATAAAGCAATTAATTAAATCATGAGATTCTGAATATCTCTTCCTCATTTCTTGAAATTGTGTTGATTAATCTGGAATAGGGTGATAGTGTACCGTAAGCATTATAATTTAAGGAATGTCACAATTAAGTTAACGTGCAAGGATTTTTGTAATTAAGGAAGGGTGCTGCATGTAAATTTTCTCAAAATTCACAATTAAGGAATAGGGCATGTACCTGACAAGCTGCCTCGAGTGTTTGCACCCCTTGGATTTGACCTAGCACTTGGTTTTGGCCCAGATTCCATCCCCTTTGTGAATTAATTATCGGAGTAGTTTGTTGGATGTAGCCTGACCTTAGAGAATACGCAAAAGTCAGGCTTAACCCAACTTGAGGGAGGGGCCCCTTGGGGGAGGGGAGGGGGGGGGACAGGGGGAGCTAGAGAGTTGTACCATAGGGAATCGATGCACGTGAAGGTATAACTAAGTAGGGCTGTCTGTCTGATAACAGCAGCATGGGGTGTGGGAAGCCTACATAGTTTCGCAATATCTTCTTACTAATGATTATATGTGGAGAAATACTTATTTTCCCCACCACCTAAGCAGACTATACTGTTATTTCTCTCCACAGGACCATAGTATGCGCAAATATAAAAATTTCTAATAGACATGCCATTTTACAATTAAGGAATCCGAAATATTCCAACATCACAATTAAGGAATCGTTAAGAAACTGTGGCATTCCTTAAATTATGACGCTTACGGTATCATTTATTGATGAATTAAAAGTTCATGAATATCCACATGAAATATCAGCCCTGCAATAACAATTTCATCTAAGTGATGTATCAAGTGAAAACACAAACCTTGGTCGTATACAGGACAAAATATCAAGGTGAATAAGGGTTAAAGGTGCACATTGAAGATCTTTTTAGTTGTGGAAAGGTTGATTGTACCAGTCATCTGTGGTGTTGTCTTATAATCAAAACATGGTATTGTTTTGCACACAAAAGCAACTTGAAAAATAGAGTCTTTGTTCCTACACCTTTGAGCAGGATTAAACTATTGATGGGTGTGAGGTTACACCATTCTTGCTTCAAGACACTTACATACTATCATGTACAGGTCAAGTGAAGGAAGTAGTTTTAGTTACTGATTATACAAATTTGGCATATCCAACATCAATCAACACCCCCTCCAATATGGCATATTCCTTCACTTGACCAGTCTGAAAAAAGGTGAAGCATTTTAATAATCAGCAGCAGTCCCGTACATTGTAAATAATGGTGAAATCTGAACTGGAATTGATGATTGCATCTGAGCTGAATCAGAAAGCCGTTAAAGGTGCTTATCCATTACCGTTAGCTGATGAAGTTCAAGATACACTTACATGACCTCTATACTGGGTACTGGCAATTATGTATGATTACTTGGTGCCAGAATTCATTCAGAATTACACCATTTCAATAGTAGCTAACGGACAAAGGTTGTACAATGGTTTCTCTTTATTGCAACTGAATTAATGATGCATACATATATGTTATCAGCAAAAAGGAGGCACCAGATGAGTGTTACAATTGAATGATTTCCAAAGACATTTCAGATGTTCAGTCATTCCTAGGGTTAGCTACATGCTGTCAAAGAACTGTGCAGAAATCGCAGCTCCACTCTATGAATTAACTGTGAAATCTCTCATCTGTACACGGCTCAAAGCACCTTTAGTTCAATATTTAAGATTTTCACCTACTTAAACTAATTTCCTACTACAATTTAAAACACTTGATCACTTCTGCCTCCTAAGTCACTGAACAGGTGCCTATCTTATAGCTATTATTTTCAATTTATTGTGCTGATTTTTTAATACTGGAAGTCATAAAGATAATGAAGCATAAACCTTATTACCCTCGAAACGTATTAAAACTATGTAGAGTACAGGGCATTAATCATTTTACTGGCAAACTGATACTGTCTGGTGTATATTGTTGTAAATCTCTGTTTCATATGCACTTCTATTACCTTTATTTTAGGTTTTGATCGGCTCATGGCATTACTTTGCCATGTAGACAGCTTGAGAGATGTTATTGCTTTTCCTAAATCATTTCGGGGAAAGGATCTGTTTACAGGTGCTCCAACAGAGATTGATAAATCAGATCTAAAGCACTACCATATTTCATTGGATACTGATCGTGATAAAAAATAATTAATTTATTGGAAGACACTTGTTATAATGTTCACTTTTGTGTCATCTGTAAATGCTATAAATGTGAGTCATTAAGTTTTATAATCTGGATAGCAAGTATTCTGGTTACCTTTTTTTATTTATTTACAAAATCTCTCGTATGAATTGTATTTTATGCTTTGCTTAGATGTTATTACAATATTTGACACCATAATAGCCACCGAAATTTGTCACTATAAAGCTTTGTACAAAAATGTGGATTGCATTTAGTTGTGAGTTTCCAAACGCATCGAAAAAGTTGAATACACAGAACCACAGCAACTAAGGATTCCTGCACTTTGATTTTGTTGATCTGAACTGTAAAATTTCTGCTTACCATTCCTTGATTGCACCCTAACAATACTAGCTAGTACTTGTACATCTGCAATCATATTTGCTGCACAGTAATATCTCATTGTCTGGATATGTCTGGATCAGGTGATGTAGAAGGCACAAAAGCAGGAATATCATTAATAATCAAAAAATTTAAACAGTGTCCGAATTTATCATAGTGCATGAAACTTAGATGCTGTACATGGTTTTGTGTATTTAACTTTGTCGATGCGTTTAGAAGCTCACAATTATTTTCCAGACGCAATCACTTTCAGATCACTTTTATTTTGCCCTGGGTGAAAGCGTTTTTATCGCTTGCAGGTCGCTTTTGTTTTGCCCTGCATGAAAGCGTTTTCATCGCTTGCAGATCGCTTTTGTTTTGCCCTGCGTGAAAGCGTTTTTATCGCCTGCAGGTCGCTTTTATTTTGCCCTGCATGAAAGCGTTTTTATCGCTTGCAGATCGCTTTTATTTTGCCCTGCGTGAAAGCGCTTGGCTCAAGAAGTTCACCGGCAATTTTCTGAATGGCAAATCGAATGTACATATTGGTTGTACAGGCTTAACGAACTCAGAAACAACGTATTGTGTGACCAAATTGCTTAAGGCGGTCGACCATACACTAGGCAACATGTTGCGTGCAACACAATGAATTTTTGTACATTTCTAGTAAAATATAAGTAAACTAATGTTTTACTTTGAAAATGTAATTGGATTCATTGAGTTGCACGCAACATTGTATGGTCGCCTTTACCGTTGTTAAAATCATTTTCGATATTATAAAGAGGTGCATGTGATGTTACATCGTGTGTATTGTTGCCATAGCTGGGCACGAGAAAAGGAGCGGGGACCATCTCACGTGCCAAATATTCAATGACGTTTTAATATACAAGACGAGTGTGACAGTGTAATTCCTCTACACGTAGCAACTATACATCTCTATGTACATAATGTGCATGTAGTAATTATAACTTCCAATTTCCCTATGAATTCTATTAAGTCACGCGATGTGAGCACGCTATACGATCTGCAGTGCACCGGCTAAATTCATAGAGCCGTCCAGTGGCGGTCTGGCCAGGGGTGGCAGGGGGGCATTTGCCCCCCCAGCGGACCCTAAAAACGGGGCGCCAAAAGGGCTACAGAGCGCCATAAATACCTACCAGCCAGCGCAATTTCAGGCTTCTCCGATTATAACATAGATATTATACGGAATAATATCTATGATTATAATATTGCTTCGCATTTGATTAACAGCTGTAACTTAACTTCCCCCCACCCCCGTGTGACGTCAGTGGCGATTGGTTCATTGAATAGCGATTTCGATCATCACTTCGGTCTGAAGCTGTGTGTCAACTACTCGGGCGCCAGCCGCGCCCTGGCGCGGCCGCGCTGGCATTCTTTTGTTCACATGTACATCTTTTGTTACATGACATGTGCATGGGCGTACGCAAGGGGCGGTCGATGGGTTCGAACGACCCCCCCTCCCCTAAGCGAGGTCACCTTCACCATTGCGTACTAGTATTTAAATTACGCTAAGTACGATTGCAGTACCGGTAATGACGGCAAAATGTAGCTTAATAACTTTGCCTCACGTCACACGTGCCAGGAATAAAAGGCAGGAGAAAGAAAAAAAAAGGAAAGAAGCGGCGGCAATGTGTCGACGTCAAGACATTACAAGGTATACCAAGAAAGCAAAGCAGGTGGGGGTGGTTGGAGATGATAGTTTGGCTGGTCCTGTTGCAACTGGTAGGTTAGATGAGACAACGCGGCAAGCACAACTGATGATAGCGCTAGCCTGAGCGCGAGTGTTTTTGAAGTGCCTTGCAATACGGTCGTTGTTGCTGATGGAAGAGAAACTGAGCATAGCCCTATATTTTGTTTCCCGTACCACATAGCGATCAGAGAGATGCATCAGGGTCATTGTTGTCCAGTGAAGCGTGTGTCTATGACTTATCTGCGCATCCACCTACACCACCGGCAGTTATTCCAATCATAACTACATCCATTGAATGTAATAGCAGAAATTGATGAGTTCAAAAATGATGTTGGACTATTCTTAATTGGTCATCAGCCACCATACGTACTCCAAGCAATGAATTAAGGCCAAAAGTATCATTTGCTTAAATATAGGTTAGACACTGAAACCGAGGGATCTACGTGATTTAGAATCCCCGAGGGCCCTGGGCTGTAGCGTCCCGAGCGGTAGCGAGGGCGCTACTAAGGGCCCGAGGGGATTCTAAATCACGTAGATCCCTCGGTTTCAGTGTCTAACCAATTTAGACAATAGCAACGCGTACGTAGCAACCAATACATTATCGCGCAACGCGATAACGATAACGGGAGGGATTCTAAGTGCCAGTGGGGGGGATTCTAAGTGCCCGGGGCACTTAGAATCCCCCCCACTGGCACTTAGAGTCCCTCTCAAGGTTTCTACCGCGTTTAGACACCTGCAATTGACCAATCAGATTGCGCAAATCAGTTCCGCTATTGTCTAAGCATCATTTTGTACCTTCTATAGATCATACTTTTCCTGAGGAATTGAATACATGAGAGGATGTAAGCGACGTTTAAACTAACATACTGAGATATGGATGAGGTTAATTGTCATTTGTCAATATGTTTGCACATATGGCACCCAAGACGCCTTGAAATGAACAGTATAGTACTACATTAGTTGATTAATTGTTCTAACAATCAATATGTCATCTGTTTTTAAATCAAATGTATTCAGCTATCATTTTATGATATAGATTGATAATCCCATGTTTTAGAACCTTGATTTGATTCCTCATGTTGGATGTCTGCATGATTCATGAATGCATGCACGAGCATGTTCTAATCAGGTAACAATCCTAGCTGTGCCAATATTAGTCAATGCAAGTGTATTAGATTGGTTTTCATGATGGAGTGGAAAGGTCAAAAATATTGATTATGCATGGTTGTAGTAATTAATCTGTCTCCCTTAGTTATGCAACTTGCTTTTTAGCGCCAATGGATATTTATTATCCTGAATAGCATCATACAAAGCATCGATGTACAAAATGGAAATAACACAAGTATATATTATTGTAATTAAGGTCACCTATTAAAAAAATTCGACCCCCCCTTTCCTGAGGCCTGCGTACGCCCATGATGTATATGTGTACTTCAGTGTTATTGCTACATTGTATCTGCGCAACTACATAGTGCTAGTACTGTAATGATGTCGGAAGGTCCAAAGCGGAAAAAATCAGGGGCCAGTAGCAGAAAGCTTAAAAAAGCTAGGGTTGAGGAAGGGATTAAGCTAGGTGCGTTCATGAAGAATTATTTGACAGCCTGCAGTGCATCAACTGTTTCCGGATCCATTGATAGTGTGAGTTGTGGTGGTCAGCGAGGCTGAGGTCACACCGGCGCAGTCCTCATATGACAATATGACAGTTCCCAGCGACAATTATTTGAAGACTAGCTCTTCCAATCCTAGTTTATGTATTCAGTCGGAAGATCAAGTTCTCGATTCAGTCGCACCAATGATGAATGATGGGAAACTGGACCAAGACAAAGGCAGCACTTCCGCCACTTTGGAAATAACAGTGCCACCAAGTGTGGACTGCCATGAATCAGTTATTTGTTCATCGTCTATGCAAATTGACTCATGCACAATTAACGAAATAACTATCAGTGATGAAGTTGGAAGTAATGCGGACCCAATATCTGTGAATGTTTCAGATCAAACAACATCGGCAACAGCAGTGAGAACTGAGCAGCAGCAAAGTTTGGAGTTTATTTTGACAGCAAAACCAGTGTATTGGATCCTGTAGCGTTGCTTGGGTGCAGATTAAGCATTTGTGAAAAACATGCTGTTATTAAACTTGGTCCTTGTCAGCCATCAAAACATGTGTTGAACCACTCTCAGAAGAGCAGTATGCGGCGGCACTGTTCTGAACAAGTATTTTTTCATTCTGGTGGTATAAGGCGGCAGTGGATATCATACTCTGTCAGTAAAGATGCTTTGTACTGCCTACCCTGTCTCTTATTTAGTGATGCCACTTTGAGAGGTGAACAGAGGAGAGCTAACCAGGGGAATGCATTCACAACTAAAGGATTTTGTAACTGGAAAAAGCAGTACAGTGCAGTTTTAAAACATGAGTCGTCTAGTGCCCATAGGAATGCTATTGTATCCCAGGCCCTTTTTTTGCAAGATGACACAGTTCCGCAAGCTTTTGCAAGGGCGGATGAAATTGAAAATGCTCGCAAACGAGCAGTCATAGCTAAGAACAGGACAGTATTGGAACGTATTGTTAACGTTTTGATGTTTCTTGGCCGCCAAGGTCTTTCACTAAGAGGACATAGGGAGATGATGACAGACAGCTGTATATCAATACAGGGAACTTTGTTGAAGCTCTAAAATTGCTTTCCATGTATGACCAACCACTGCAAGAGCATTTAGGAAAGATAACTGAGCGCCAGTCCACTAGTGCCGTGGGCTCATCAGGACATAAAGGTCGTGGCTCTGTACTGACCTTTATGAGCTACAAGTTTCAGAATAAACTAATATCCATCATCAATGAACACATTACTTGCACAATTGTTAAGGCAATAGAAAATTGCAGAGCTTGGTCACTTATGGCAGACACAACGCCAGACATCAGCCATCATGAGCAGGTAAGTATTTGTGTTCGAATAGTCCATTTGAATGGTCATGTATCTGAACACCTTCTTGCTTGCCAGCGAGCTCCAGGAACAACAGCAGAAGATTTATATGGAGTTCTGATGTCAGTGCTGCAGTTCAGAGACGTTTCCTTTGACAAACTAATAGCTCAAGCCTACGATGGGGCATCCAACATGAGTGGATGCTACAATGGGCTACAATCACTGATTCAAACACGCATAAATCCCAACATATTGTATGTGCACTGCTATGCTCACTGCCTGAACTTGGTAATATCAGATGCAGCAGCCATTTCTGTGGATGTTGTGACCCTGTTTGGGAACTTGGAAGCCCTCTATCTCTTGTTTACCCGATCCCCAAAGGTGCATGGTTTGTTTGAAGACGTTCAAAGGTCACTGGGATATGCTATCCGCTCCCTCAAACGACTAAACACAGTTCGATGGAGTGCACGGGAAATGTGCTTGTCTACTTTTCTCGAGCGCTATGAATGCATTCTGCAAACATTGGATCAAATCCATGCAGACGGAATTGTCGTTCGATTTGAAACATCGATCTGAAGCAGCAGGGTTGTTATCATCAATTCAAACTAGGGAATTTATGGCTACTGCTTTCTTGTTTAATGAGATTTTTGCAAAAACAGGGCCTCTAAGTCGTAATCTTCAAAGTGTCAACATGCACAGTAAATAAAAGGTAGTGCATGTCACTACAATTGTCTAGTGACATACCAGATTAATATAGCACTCGATAATTCAAGTGACATACACTCGATTCTAGTAGCAGTTAATATCACTAGGTAAAATTAGTGCATTACACTAGCGAATTCTCACGTGATATACACACAACTCTTGGATGGGTTGGCGGGTTTGAATGCATATCCACATAGAAGAACAATTTGCAAAGCTCATATCACTATAGTTGTTTACCGGTATTGTAACCAAAGTATTTTTGTTTGGAACATGACCACGTACCTTTGAAACGTTATACTAATTTGTGCATGCATGGTTATATACATGGACTATGCCAAAGCACTTGCATTGATCGATAGCGTTATTGCATCTTTAGAGGGAATGCGAAGTGTACCACAGGATATAATCAGCATAATGGAACGAAGCGTTCAAGATTCCAGCAACATCCAGTGGAGAACAACAAGGGTAAGTCGTCGAATGTGTCGCACCACGCAAGATGGTGAGGTACCTGAATCACCAGAAGAGTCATGGCAGCGTAAGACATTTTTCGTTGCTCTTGACACTATTCTAGCATCAATGCGAAGGCGATTTGATAAGAACAGGTCGCTATTTGAAACATTAGCCATCTTTGCGCCCAGCAATTTTTCCGATCTCGTGAAGAGTGGTAAAACTGCTAAAGATCTTCACTGCACTGTGGAATAGTTTTGTGACAAATTTCACTTGAATACAAGCCAATGCCTTCAAGAACTGTTAAGTTTTGCTGCAGTGTACCATCGATTTCATAGCGGTATCCCCACTAGCACCTGCCCCAAAGATGATTTGCTAAGTGATGATGCCGGTGATGATGGTATAGAGGAAGAAGATGAGGAAGTTCAACGTACATCCTCTACATCCTCTTCGGCCAATCCAGATCAGGTTCTTGTAAATTGGTCATTTTTGGAAACTCTACATCTGCTGTGCAACCCTACCTATCATCTCTATGATGCATTTCCAGAGGTTTGCAAGGTGTATTCAATTGCAGTTGCAATTCCTATATAAGTACGTGTACCGCAGAACGCTCTTTTTCTGCTCTAAAACGTGTTAAGACGCGACTCCGGTCCACAATGACTCAAGAAAGGCTTGAAGATTTACTAATGATGACTGTTGAGCGTAACATTCTCTCTTCGCTATCATGCGACTTAATAATCGATCAATTTGCACGGAGTTCATCGGAGCTCTCCAAAGCGTTATTGTAACACTGTTGTATCGATGCTATACACGCACATTTGTATTCGATTTGACACATAAGTCTCCTTCCTGTGTAAATTTATATTTAATTCAGTTATGGCTGGGAGGGGGGGGGGCGCCATATAAGTGTTTTGCCCCCCCAGGTAATTAATGCCCAGACCGCCACTGGAGCCGTCAGTGGCGGCGGAAGGGGGGGGGGGGCTGGAGGGTCTCGAGCCCCCCCAATAAATTTCAGAGGCGGATCCAGGGGGGGGGTTGGGGGGGTTGCAACCCCCCCTTTCAAACCCCTAATGAATAATTATCATTAGTAACAATTAAGAATTATTGCGAAGTAAAGATGGCTGAAATTCGTAATACAACTGCAGCTCTGCGAGGAAACAAACGGCAAGGCAGTATTATGTAGTGTTGTGCGCATGATATAATAAAAAAGCGTTGGCGGCTGGGGCTCCGCCCCAGACCCCTCCCCCGCTTTATGAATATTAATTAGCAACCCCCCCTTTTCTGAAATCCTGGATCCGCCCCTGTAATAATGACATAGGGGGGGGCTCAGCCCCTCCTAAACAATAACCGGTATAGTACAATTGTTATTCCTTGCCCGCGAGATCGCTCGCGTATACCATTATCGTTCACCTGTGCCCGCGCATTTATATAAGAAAAGTCACCGTAGGCGACCGCTCGATGGGGAAAAGGGGGGCCCCCTTTCAACTAATAATATTCATAGAGCTAGTTTTCTTGAATCGTATGAGCGTGAAATAATTAGGGCATCGAAAGCTTCCACAATTCGCGCGGGAGGGCACATTCCCCCCCCCCCCCCCCCCCATGAGCGTGCTTGACAATGTGAAGCGAAGGCTGTCCCGATTGTTAGCTGTATGCCAAATGCTAACAGTACAGATAGATTGTAATGGGTTGCAGTTGGGGAGTTCTTACTCCTCCCGCCCCCGGCGGACAAAAGGAATACTGTGCTCTCTTTGGATTCATGAATTTAATTATCCCCACTTTTAGAGCCCCCCCCCAATCTTATATACCTTCCGCCGCCGCTGGCCGTGAATTAAGTGTGAACTATTTAAGAAACACTGTTTAGTGGGCGTGCCTTTGGGAGAGTGTAGAATCCTTTGGGAAAGAACCACATGCAGTACCACGGAAAAGTAGCGATAAGAAAAGGCAAAGCTTGCTGCCAAAGGTCTCAACGAAGGTTACTGATAAAAGAAGTCGCAAGGTTAATGAAGACAATCACGTTGAAATCAAACGTTATCACTGCGCTAGAAGCACCGTCACAATTGTCACCAGCAACAAAGGATAGGGCATGTGGTGGATATATGCAGCAGCTAAATGACACATACGAAGAACACGTGTCTTTGGTGGAAAGGAAGAAAGAACTAATAACCGATACTGCGTTTCACAAAGCTCAACTGAAGATGATTAAGACGAATATTGCAAAATTGGAAGAGCAGGTATTATATTCTATTATAAGCGTTGTACTGATATCAGGTTGCGAAGATATGGTACAATGTGTCCAGCAAAATGGGACTTTTGGGGTTACTATAAAATTGTATGTTACGTAAATTCGCAACCGTACAGCAGTTTCCTTTCTTTTCTTTTCGTACACTTGTTCCCCACCATTATATACTGATTTGATGCTCTATATAGCTATTTTTGTTGCTATGCATCAGTACAATAAAAGTTCGTCACCCGTCGGTTTAGAATTCCCCGTATAATACTATCTCCCAAGTATGAGTTGTAAACTCGGTATGTGTATAGAGGAGTGCTGTAGCTATTAACTATCTAATTATTCCGATCGAATGTTATCCGCTAAACGAGGATATATTACTGTGTAATGAGTGCACACTTTCCCGCTCGATTCGCGCCAATGATTTAAGCAAACCATGCACGTCCTATTGAATGTACGGAGGCTTGCGTGACCTACATCATTGGCCTGATTAGCTCGCGGCAGGAAATGGTTCCACTTCCTTTATACACATGCAACTATATATCTCCGTCCGTAACGGATAATGTTCATTTCAACGCTGTGAACAGTTATCTACATGTATAGCTGCTACAAGACTCGTCTATAAATGTACCAAATTTAACTGGCTTAAATATTGGACATGCACGCGTACCTGGAGACACACGGATTCTAACGCACTACAGCACCGAAGTCGATCGGTATCCGTATAGAGAAGAATGGTGCGGGAACAAGTGTAGGATATTTGAAAGTAGCAGCGTTGTGTGGTTGCGTTGTAACATGTAATTTTTATATAGTGACAAATTTATAAGAAGGGCGATATTTCCTGGGCGCTGTCCCATATGCAATGAGATCTTATACCAAGTGGTACGAAATTGGGCGTCTAATGATTGTGTGCATGCCTTCATGTCATACAAAATTATAGGTCAAGAAAGAGGAACAATTATTGCACAGCCATAAAATCGGGGAAGCGAGGCTCAAAATCGAAAATCGTGATGAAGTAGCACGGTTATTTAATCAGATTAAAGTTCGAACCAAACTGAACAGCATTCAATCAGCTAAGGTAAAGTGCTTCCTACCAAGAGTATTCATTTAATTCGAACGTACATTGCGTCCATACAGAGTGAAGAATTGGCAGCAAAAAAGAAGTAATGAGCTGGCGTGCATGCATGGGACCCAGAAATACGTATTGAGTTCTATCAATGATGTCCTCGTGCACCAAATTAAGCAGCATCATTGACACAGTTCTGTACATCCTTTATTGCATGCCCTGTTATGGCAACAATTTATATACACCAACCTTACATTAGCTGCGTTAGAACTTAATATCTCTACTGCATGTTACATATCTGTGCTTGCTGTAAGTGAGGTTATTTAACATGCAACAGATTTCCTATGTATTTCAGTAATTTATGACAAATCTATGCAAGCTTGTGCTATTATTATTCCATTATTAGAATCAATTTCTTCCGACCACATCAGCTCTGAATTTAATTATATTTTTACACACTATAAACTATAAGCTTTACATTCGTTCATACATGTACTAAAGTTCGGTAACCTTCAGAATTAAAAACACGTATAAAGCTAGCTGAACGTCAAAATTGCAACGTACCCGAAGAGGAGTCCTGCTTCTGAGTCAATAGGATTGTGCAGAAAGAAGAAAGCGAAGCAACGCGCGGAATACCTCCCAAAAAAAATTGATAATCATCTGAAGAGAACAAGGCTAAAACGCCGATGGCGCTGTGAAGCAAATCGAGAAAGGCCGCGGCCGCTGCACACGAATGATACCACGCACAAAATCAACAAACGCCGAGCAAGCTTTGAAGCAATTGAGAAAAAAATGACCGCCGCTGAACGTGAAAGAGATAACGGGCAAAATCAGAATTCAGCTCCTAGGTTGGCATCTTAAAGGAGACGGGGTTGGAAGTCCCTGAAGCTGTCCGAATTGCTACACGAATGCGATCCCAGACACGTCCAGTCACAAAGCGAGCTGTCTGTACAGTAGGGGTCTTAGAACTACCAACCACAAAAAGGTATGTTATATATCATACATAATCTATGACATTCATTCTACACTTCTTACAATTATATGCAAGCGTGATGTGTAATTAAACATTACTAGTAAGGGATCCATCCATCTTACTAGCAAAGATTAGCTATCATATTTGGCAGTACTTTACTCGCTGTGATGGCCTTGGTTTGAGGTCACTCATGTGCAGCGCACACCAACCATTTCAGGGCTCACTTTGATCCAGGGAAAGACCAAGTGTGGCAGATGGCAGCATAAACTATGGAGACCAAATGAGGAGCAGATGCTGAGCTTTATTTGCTAGGGAGGATCAAAGCCTCAAACAATGTCTGGAACAGACAATTGACCAACAAAATGGACAGTTTACTCTGACAAAGTGGAGAAGAAACGGAAGTCACAGAGACGGTGTCTGAAACATCTGATTGTTGAGGTAATGATTACACTACTATTGAAGCCAGAGGAGCACAGAGAAACAATGAATGCTAGCCAGGTGCAGTAGAATTGGTTCTCTGTGTTCATTGTGCCCTGATATGGCTCTGGACTCCTGGCTGGTGATGGAGAATATTGTGATTCATCCGATGACACAGCTACGTACAGGCCTTTGCCATCATGGGAATAAAGGTGGAGGGGAGAAGTGGTTTTACACCAGATTTAAGGCTTATCTAATAGTAGCTGGTTAGGAGAGTAGAAAGCCAGTTGCATGTGATCTTACCATCACCTTGCCGCTCACACCAGTTACGCTGACTGATGCAGTCTTGATGGCTGGTGCAGCTGCAGCAGATGAGAAATGTAAGCGAATTAGGATTGTGTGCCTAATTACTCACTCTTGTCAGGCTTCTCAGTACAGTACCGGCACGGTCATAGAGAAAATAAAGCGTATACATTGGTAACTAAAGCAACCATCAGTGTTCATAGCAACGGCTATGAAAACTAATTAATAGTTAACTAAAGAAACCATCAGTGTTCGTAGCAACCGCTATGAAGTGTTCATAGCAACCGCTACGAAAACTAATATAATATAGTTGGCTTAATCCCAATGTATACGCTTTATTATCTCTATGATCGAGCTGCGAAATTTCTCTATGACCGAGCCGGTACCTTATCGAAAGTTTGCGCACAGGTTTATGGAAGGCTGAAGCTTTATCCTCATCCAGTCGGTGGCAAGAGCTATCAAGGCAAGGTTTTTGCTAACCTGCAGCTGCGTGTAATCCTGTTTTCTTCCCTAGATAAATAGTTCAGCATACTTTTAGGCAAAGAATCCTTATTTGTGCATCGTATGCGTGTGTGTGTGTGTGTGTGTGTGTGTGTGTGTGTGTGTGCATGGCTTGTAATAATAATGTGTCCTTATTAAGTTCTACAATATGACTTAAATCTAAGATCAAGATCATGCAAAGGTATGTATTAAATGACTCATCACTATCACTATAAACTTGACTTCATTTTGTATTAATCATTTGCGACAATCATAACAACATACAGATGAATGAACATAAGTCTACAGGTGTACAAACACTTCGATGCCTACAGTCCCACCATCTGTGCACTCATTTTCCACAAGTGCTCGGCCATGTCATCATCTTTAGCCGCTTCACTTCTTAGGTCTTCAACCTGACAGTTACCAAAATATTTTCCAGAGACTCCTGCCACCTCTTCAGCAACAGCACAGTGAATAGTGGTCTGGGCACCCTGTCTTGGTGTTTTAAACACAATGGGAGCAATGAAATAGAGGAATAGAACCTGAAATATTAAGAAAACAGCAATATACTAAGACATGGTCTAGACACCCTACCTGAAATAATTCTTATGCATTAAAAGTTATTATCCAGATGTGTCACTTGCACACAGTCCCCCCCTCCCCCCCACACCATCACTGCACTGTGTCTGTGCTTATGTTGTACTGTATGTACAAAACAATCTAGTGTATTGATTTTACGCCCCCTGTTCAATTCTTTGTTAGGGGTCTCAGATTTAGCACCTCATGCTGCTCCATGATTTTAGGCAAGCAAAATTGATGTTAGGCTTTGATTAGGTGGGTGGTCTTTCTGTACTCCCTACGACGTGCCCTTGGTCATCAATCACATAGCCACAGAGGTGACACCACAATGTCCTGTGTTATGTTATGGCAGACTTTCCACTCTTTGGAGTAGTGTAAGGTTGAGACGGGCAGTGGTCTTACTCATGATCACAGTCTGCTGGTATCCTGATAGCAAGGTGGAAATGGACTGATCCATCTGCTAATCTGGTTATTCTGCTGCTCTGGTTATTGCCTATATCCTATTATAGCGTTGAGACTTGTTGCTTCTCTCATGACTGCAAGTTTGAATTCGGCACTTCAAAATAGTGCTTTAGACCTGTGGCCATGGCTAATCTGGTTATGGGGCTAAGCCACGTTGACTTAATAAACCATGTTGTTGAGATGTGTTTGTACTCATACAAAGTTGTACATATTTGTTAGTTCTTATATTTAATCCAATTTCTTTTGCACGTAAAATTAAATTATAAAAAAAACCCAGGTTTTTCAACGAACAGGTATTAAAGGCACAAGCATGCTCTCAATATTAACAATGCTATTTTCAAAACGTTCCTACCTTCTTAAAAAAACCAATGTCATCCATCATGTGTCGGCCAAGTTCCGTCCTTACTACCCCAGGGTGAAGGCAATTTATTGTTACGCTGGTTCCCTGCAGGCGTTTCGCAAGGGCGCGAGTAAACAAAATATTAGCAAGTTTACTCTGCGCATACGCCTCACGGGGACTGTACGTTTTTTCGGAGTTAATGTCATCAAACTGTATACCATTTATTGACTCGTGCAAACGAGAAGAAACGACGACAATGCGTGCAGCTGGTGCTTGCATTAACCTGTCTAGCAACAGGTTAGTCAGCAAAAAGTGGCCCAGGTGGTTGACTCCGAACTGCATCTCATATCCATCCGTGGTCTTCCAATAGGGACACTGCATCACACCAGCGTTGTTAATGAGAACGTCAACGGATGGCTCTTCGTCCAGTACCCGCAATGCGAAATGTCTTACCGACTCAAGAGACGCAAGATCTAGTTGACGAAACACTACGTTCGTGTTGCCACTTTCTTTAATTATAGCTGAAGCTGCTTTTTCCCCTTTCTCTGGGTCTCTGCACGCCAGTATAACTTTGGCCTTTCTCTTGGCTAAATCAAGGGCTGTCTCTCTTCCTATTCCCGTATTGGCTCCGGTGATGACCACAGTTTTCCCTGTCATCGTGGCCCTCGATTTGCATACGCGTACGGCTATAGCAAAGTAGCGCCGTAACCATAGCCAACCTAGCCCTATACCAACTGCTCCGATGAGGCAATATTTGATGCGATTGTCTTCCATTTAATTTGCCCGCCGAGGTGAGTCTGGGGACCGGTTCAGACAACGAATGGCCACGGAGCAAGTTAGTCTGGGGACCCTAGCCTACATCATGCTAGGGTCCCCAGACTGGAGCAAGTAGTGTATATTGTGACTATAGGATGGAGGTGGTGATAGTGGATACCAAGGTGGTGCATAGGACACATGCAGACTGCAGGCAGATGTGTGCAATTGTTCAATTAGTCACCATCCAGTACAGCCATGGCAATGGCAGGGTACACCAACTTTAGATACCCTGCTAGTACCTTGATCCTCCTCACATGACTGCACCCTCATGCCCTTCAGGGAGAGGCCAATGCGATGTGCAAGTTAAGACATGTGCCAACTACATCAGTGAGACAACCACTTGCTGATCCTGCTCTTCACCATACCTGCTAGTGGCGTACCTCAGCCTTTTTGTAAGGCCTCCATACAAAATCCTCCATGGAACAAGGCCATGCCTGTACAGCAGCTATCAGCCCCCAGTGAGTACGCTCACCTGCACCCTTTTGTGCCCTTCTGCGTATTAAATCTAGCAGCCACATTTGACAGTGCCACCATGGGTTGGTTTTTAAACCAAGGGAAACAAAGGGAATATTTGGTTGGAGGGCAATAATACTTTTGACAGGAGGAAGACGGGATATTCCGTATTAAATTGAGCCACCCAAGTAACCTAGTATTAAAGCCCCTTAAATTGTCACTAAGGAAATACACCAAATTTCTGTACACTTGTACCCACTATTGTGGAATTAAAATTATAAGCTGTTGAATATTTACAGTATTCTATGCCCTTTGTCCACTAGGTTGGGTATAACATTAGCCCTGCATCATTTACGTCAATGTCAATTAGATCAGAGCATAGCTACTATGCAGGTACACAAAAAGGGTATTTATATTAATTCAAGTTTGTCATAAATTTCTAATGAGATTTTATATTGCCACAGTATTAAATTTCAAAATGAACCAAATGTTTACCTTAAGTAGCTACTAATATCCCCAACATATCTCTGCAATTATCTAGCTATAGCATGTGCTCCCTTTAAAGCGCCAGAAGCCATTTTTTGTCCTCCCTTCCAATCGTGTTTCTTTAATGAGTGCAAGCAGAGCCATGAAAAGCATACATGTAATGGAAATGTATTACCAGCAGACTACATCAATATGATTCATGTACAAATTGATCCATTTTATATAGTCATGTGCAAAAAAAACTAGAAAATCCATCTGCTCAATCGAATTGAAATCGAGTCCCTGAGGCAAGAAATGGGTAAAATGAAACAGGACACAAGTGTACATGACACCATGCATGATATATGAAAATAAAACCAAGCGAAGTACTGCATGATCCAGTCTCTGTCAAAGTGCAATGCCAGAGTGCAGTATATCATAGTACGTGGAAAGGTAACAATTATGGATTCGCATACTAACACTTACGTGGGAGAATTATATTAAATAGCAGAACACTTGGGATACACCATTCCAATAAAGCATCCTCACATATCCAAACAATCTCACCTATGGGATAGCTAAGCTCACAGTAGCAGTGGCCAGAGCACCAGCTACTGCCAATGACCACAACACAACAATGGCACTGAAGCCAGAGATATACTCTCTGACCACATACAGCAGATCACACAAGTAAGGAACAGTGCAAGCTCCTTGAAGCTGGAAGGAACGGTACGATATTTGATCAAAACAGAGTACTGTCTAATGTTCTGAACAAATGGCCAAACAAAACACACACAATTGTAGAGCAGTGAATAGCAATGATCTCATACACTAACCTCAGGCAGCAGATTATGTTTTGTTAGGTATTGTATTAGATCATGGTTGCCTTGTGTTAAAGGAAAGATATACTCTCCCTTAAATTCCCGATGCCACCACATTCGTGACTGATTCCGCCTGTAATTGTAATAGCAATCTAACATGCGCAATGTGCGCAAGCAAAGCTCACAGCCCAGTTGATCCATCATATGGTGTGTAGTGATACAAGTAACGCTGCACTCGAATAAACTGAGGTGGTGACGGAAATGGAGCTGGGCGCATCAACTGAAGCACTACAGAAAGGACCACACACATTATCAATAAAACAAAAGTGTTAAATCCCTCCCTCTAACTCCCTGCTCCCACTCAAATTCCTCCCTCTAACCCCTCCTACAAGCTAACCTTCTTTCTGTCCAGTAAGCAATTTATACACAAGGTGTACCAGCCAAGGATTCTGGTCATAACTCCCCAGGGCGGCAAACCACATCTGCCAGTCAAGCCTTGGCTGGTGAGGAGCTGATAACAGAGAGAGAGAGCATGTGTTGGTCAGATGTGTCATACAGACTACAGTTATGTGTGAAAGTTTACACTCCAGGCTCACCAACAAAATTGGGCGGCTTGTAAATATCTCCAGGTTTGTACAAAAATTCGTACTCCTGTGAGAAGTAGTAATACATTTAACACACTTGTGTTGTTAATCGAAATTGTAGACCATAAATAGTATGCATGTGGGCCAGTGTCCACAAAAAGGACCTAACACTTTGATTCCTAATTGTGATATGCCCTGTACAAAATGACTCACATGTACCCACTGCAAGCACTGGACAGCATTGGACATTAAACACTACACTATATATATATACTATCTCACTTATATATGTGCGCACACCAGGGTACTAATTTAGTTAAACATACACGTATGCAGAAATATTGCACAGTGACTTTGACAAAAAAAGCTATATGTTATGCACTTTTCTTTTGTCATGACGACAACCCTGACAACTCAGGTTCAAGTAGCCCGTTACAATGTGTGTTAATGAGCATAACTGTGTTTGCTTTCTAGCAACGCATATGGATATGTATGTGTTGCAGCCTTGGAGAATTTTGACTTGTAACGTCACTCAAGTGGCAATGAGATTCATAAACTCAAGCATACAGGGGGTGACTCACAATGGAGACATTTTGCACCTCGCTCATGAAGAAAATATGCAACATTTATTGCACCTTAAAAATAACTGTCAGTTACCAACTGACTATAGTTATTTTAAAGGGCAATAAATGTTACGTATTTTCTCCATGAGTGAAGCACGGACAGTCTCCATGTGTGTGTTAGGCCAACATTAGCCTGCAACAGGGAAATGTGCACAAACGCTAAAATCTTCCTCCAGCAAAATTGAGTAGACAAGAAGTGTTCAGGTAGCATGCAAGGCTTTGCAGCACACAGGATTGTTGCATAGGCGTTACATGGCACTTACCATCCATTGGTCAGACTCCACGTTATTAGTTCCCTCAATTATTAATTCAGGACGACCTCCAACTCCAGTCATTCTAAATTTAAATATATAGTATGAGAGAAATGGAAGTCCATTTTAGCAACACACCTTCGAAACAGGCCATATGAATTAATAACAGCAAAATTGTCCATCCACTGGTGAACGTGTTGAATGTCAGAAGGTATGGAGTAGTAAAAGGTGCTATCCAGAGTACCCAACGGCACCTGTGTAATGGGAAATGCAATATAAAAAATCAATCCTAGATAGGAGGTACATGTATATCCATTAATGGAGGCTTGGCATCAAATCAGGGAGGGTGTGTGCATGGGAGTGGATAAAGCTTTGCAATACAAAACACAAGCTGCAAAGGGTGGGGTAGAATGCATGATAAGATAATATTAGCAAGTAAAATGCACACATCACTGGAAGCACAGTGAACACTAGCTTAGCTGAGGAAGAATGTGTTATAGCATAATAGCGTATACAGTAAGCCTAAATAGGAGTGGAAAAGATTTCCCCCTAATATTTACTTGGGTTCTGAGCTTGTCCCTTTGTATTTCCTATCAGGTGAATAAGGATTAAATGTAGCCTTTCAGTGAAAAAAGTGAACTACGCAGAACTATGCATATCCACAAGCCTCTGTGACATCAGCTCTTATATTGGGCTGGTTGCCAAAAAGTGTAACTAATCTCATGAGCTACACGAAGTGATGCACCAATAACAAATGGATGCAAGCTCCCATGGTTCAAGTAAATATAGAAAGACTTAACATATGGTGTCATGATCAAATAGACATAACTACAATGTTGTACAAATTGCACCTTACCATTGAGATGGTGAACATGACGACCGCAATAGCAGCCATTGAAAGAGTTTGAAGTAAGTGCCACAGCTTGTTGAAAATGCAAGGTTGACATATGGAACTAGTAGCAAGCCAATGTGAAAACGAATCGTAATCACAAATAACATACAGCATAAATATTAAACTGTCACAAAGTATTCGAGAAACAGGTACATAGGTTCAAGTAATAGTAATATTACATTTAGAAGGCATCACACAGTCCTTCACTTTCAGGATGAATTTTTAGGAGTCAGCTGTGGGATTATCAATAATACTACCAAAATGATGTGACCTCATATAGAGCTGTGTGCAGCCACACCTCGGAGCCCTTGCCAACACCACACACTTACTGTATATGTACTTATGGTTTTACACATTGATACAAGGGTGCTGATAGCAGACGTGAGCTGTGTACATGTATGTACATGCATACCTAAATAATGGCAGATTACCACAAAGAATCCCTTGCGTGTAATTGCTACTGCACTACATGCAAAAATACTTTATTACTCCACTCTATTGGGTGGGCTTCCAGCATTCGTGGCGCAACCCTTACAACTACCAACACTGCTACATGTACAAGTATGCATTATGAAAATAGCACTTACTGCTGAACAGCCGACAAGATTTCCAGCAAGAGAGATACAGCACCATACATAGCAGCTAAGGGGATGGCCTTAGCCAATGCCTCCTTGAATGAGTTTTCAGTAAATCCTGTATCAATATGTGTTGCTTAAACACAATAACATGTACATGGTACCCTGTACATTTAGCTTCTTCAAGTTAGATAAACTGTTTTACAAAATGCCAATGCTTCCATGGGGGTAACTAGCACTTCAAATATACCACAGTGGCAGCACATTTAGTTCGGTTTTGAATGTGTAATAATGAACATTGTAGGCTCTATTTTGACAAAGAGTCAAGCTA
This sequence comes from Eunapius fragilis, assembly GCA_963681505.1. Lineage (NCBI taxonomy): Eukaryota > Metazoa > Porifera > Demospongiae > Spongillida > Spongillidae > Eunapius > Eunapius fragilis. The sequence continues at coordinate 6,272,350 of OY811975.1, read as the reverse complement.
TTATTTTGAAGCAAATTCTCCCACACATAAATATAATTGTTATTATAACATGTACTTACGTATATCTGACAATATCATCTCATTTTCATATCTGATATTAAAATAGTAGACTGTCAGGGCTAACAAGATGCCAAGTACTGTTGTGAACATTACAAAACGGCCACATCCAGCTATCCTTGTATCAGGCCCAAAGATGATGTCACACACTCTTCTGCTGTAGGACTTCCTGTTAGATGAGCCTGTAAGTGTAACAACACAAACAAAGAAAATCATCATTGCTTAGGAAAGGGAGGGGGGGGGAGTGCATACACTACACACAGGTGCAGTGCACATTGGAAAAAATAAGTGCAGGGGCTCGAAGTGACTGTTGGTCTCCTCTTCTTACACGATATGCCCATGTACATACATTGTATGGGCCACAATGATTTTCAAGGTGGTTACAACTAGAATTATTCTGGCACCAAACTTACAATGGAGGTTTTTGAAGTAACAAATCAAGGCTGCTAAACAGTGCTGATATTTCAATCGCACCACGTCAACGACAAATACAAGGAAAGTTAGGGGATTTTGTGAATAGTTTTAATTACTGTACCTCATTTCTGTTTTTTCTACTGACAAAATGCTCATTCATTTTAAAAGTGCAATATATAAATTTATGCATAAATGATTTGCGTATACGAGTATATAAACTCAGTTTTCAAACAAGCCAAACTTGTATTGTTTTCATTTGGATTTTTCAGTAATGAATATGTTATTTAAAAAATCTGTACTAATGCTAGCATCACCCAACCATGCAATAAAGCTCTGAACCAATGGTACATTTATGTCTGTTTGAGATATGACAAAATGGAATATCCCTCATAATGGTATATGTATCAAAACAAAGCAATTCCTATAGGAGGGAATTGATCATTTTTTAGTTTGCCTAAGTATCTGCCTCTATCGCATAACAACAAATTACATTAATATGTTCACTTGCAGGTAAATCTGTACAATTGAACTACACTATAAGGTGGATAAATTCAAGTTGTATTCATCAGCCAAGTTTGATAGAAATGTGATGTTTCCTAGGATTTCATGACAGGCTAACACTGCAAGGTCTGGGAACAAGATATCTTAGGTTCCCTTATTACCCCTGAGCATACTTTTTTTTCTTTCCAGCACATTAAAGCATCCTCATATGCACAGTTATATAATGAGACTGTGCAAAGGACTGCATACCAATAACTGCATGCAGGGCACATATACATGCATGCACCCAGGGTGCTACCTTGTTTGTCAGATGACCAGAAATCATCATCCAATAGGGACACACACAGCACAATAGTCAAAAGGTTGAAGAAATTATAGTTGCCTGTCAGCATTATCAACACCTGCAAAAAGACCTGCAAACCAGTAGGTTCATTATGCAACCATCAATGCCAATTTGAACACAACATGCAGTACAATCACTTTGTACAGTACATGTAGTTTAGGGGTCATGACAATTAACACAATGCACTGCAGCCTGAAGTATATTGGAATTGTTAACAAATCCACATTTTGATGAGGTCTAGTGCAGCTAAATGCAGTTAATTAACTGCCGGCAGCAGAGGTATGGCCTGCACAACCCGGTCTATTTATACAGGTCACAGCCTCCCGAGGCCTCTCGTGCCATGAGTATTGACATTAATATGCTGCACTAGTGATGGACGACTTTAGACACTAATGGAATTCACAGAGGAACATAGGCAGCTCCTTGAACAGCGCCTCCTTCAAATCTTCGGGGTTATCCAGCAGCAGGACCCACTGGCCAATAGTGCCGGGACGAGTAAAGGACTACCCATCAACAGGGTCATGTCTAACCAGGGCCACCTCTTGATTCTTAGGCTAATAGCGTGCCTTATCGTAAAGATCAATGCTCCCGCCCTCATCCCTTTTGGCTGGCTTTGTTTGCCGCTTTGGAAGCATCCATATTTTTCTCTTGTCTCAGCTGTCTCAGAGGTCGCCAACATTAATGTCGAGTTCTCTGCCTACAGTCTAGCCTGACAAGAAGGTCTGTCAGCTTTACTTTGGCAAGAGTCCTGTTAGTTCTGAAGCCAATATGTGGAAATGCACTTGTGGAACTGTTCACAAACAAAACATTAAGCTCGGCTACACGAATCTGATATCCCACATCAAGCAGAAGCACCCGAATTATCTAGAAATGTTTCACTTGGGGTGGTAACAAGCACATGAAAACGAAAAATTCGAAACAGCAAGTGTCATCACCGGAACTGAACGATCAGGTGAATTAGTATTTGGACAGACATCTTGGAGTACATGCTTGATAGTCGATCAACCAATGTATTCAAATGGCTGGAATGGATCGTCACAGGTGAGCTCGAATTGATCTTTTGCAAAAAAGAGCTCACCCGAACCAATACAAAACTGCAACTAATCTCTGTCAAAACTCTCAAGAAGTATATGTTCAAGCTGGTGGAGGCGGTGGGAAAAAAAAATTTGTCAAGGTCGCTACTGCTGCCACTTTCGCTCGTGTTTGATGGCTGGTCTGAGAATTCAACACACTTTATTGGTCGTGTACCCATACTCTGCTGATCCTGAAATTCATCTGTTGACCTCACAAATCGACATTTGAGTGGTACTCCTTGTCTCTCGACCCCCTTTTCTGTTTGATTGGGGACAAATGCTCCACCAACAAGGCAACAATGGACCATCTTGGTGTGCCACTTCTGGGATGCCGCAGTCGCCGTTTTAATTTGGCTGTTGATGGATACATAACATTCCTTGCAACTGAATTGGAGTAGATTGGGAAGCTCATGTCAAAGTTGTCCACACTCAAACAGTCAAGTCGATTGCGCCTGAGGACATCCCTGCGCCCAGTCAAGCGAAATGTTACCCACTGGACAGGTGTTCCAGATATGTTTCAACACTTCGAAAGATTCCTCCCAAATTTTGATGAGACAGAAGAAATAATGGACCTTGTTCTCACAGCTGGGCAGAAAAGGAATATTTGGGGATCGCAAGAAAGTATTGGCCGATTTCAAATTTGTTACAATAGCACTACAGCAACACAACATGTCCATGAAAGAATCGGATGTTTTATTTCGTTCGATCATTGACTCGTATCCAGAGTTGCCTTCGACCACTATCTTGGCAACAATGCAGATATCATCCACAGCAAAGATTTGGAAACGGCCATCATCAAGATGCTGATCAGTGGCAGAAAATAATCGACCCATCTAATAAGTGGATGTATGTCATTTATGTGAACAAAGATGGTAATCTGACACAAGAGTTTCATGAAGCTAAAAAAGGTGCATGATGCAACTGCTGCAGGATTGACAGAACTTTTGAAGAATGCAATGGCCGAGATCATCCCAGGACTGGGTACAACACAGTATATAGTAGGGTTTGGTGCAGATGGTGTAAGTGTGAACATGGGTGTAAGGAAAGATATAGCAGTTAGGTTGCAGGATGATTATCCACGGCATTTACCAATACACTGCTTTAATCACCGTCTTGAGCTAGCGGTAAAAGATGCTCTTTCTAAGACATTTCATGATGATGTCATAGACATTCTCACTTCATTGTATTACTTATATCATGCAAGTGGCAAAAGGCAGAGAGAAGTGCAAGAGTTGACAAATATTAAGATGGCATACAAAAATCCAAGAAGTGTAATGGAACCCGTTGGATCCAGCATAAGCTGCAAGCCACTAAAGCACTACTCCATTCATACAGGGTAATAGTAATGCATTTGGAAGCAATGGCAGCAGATAAAAGCAGTGATCAACAAGCAAAGGCAAAAGGATTAATACAAAAAAAAAACACCTTTTAAGTTTGTCATTATCTTTTATTCTTTTGGGACTTGCTTACACCCATTTCTAGGCTGTCACTTGCTAGGCAAAAAGATGCTGTTGAAATACCACAGATGCTTGCAGCTGAAAGGACTATGCGTGTGTCATTACAAAATTTGAAATTACTGAATATGTCAGATAATGAAAGTATGCTGTCATCCCTACTCAATACAGCTGCTCTAAGTGGAGTTGCAAGCTTTATGGATGTGAACCTTAAAAATGTATCACAAGGCTTAGCATTCTTTAAGTCCCATTACATGCAATATGTAACAAACATAGAAGCTGGATGTAATGACAGATTCTGTACAAAAGACAGTGCAAGTTTACTAAGTTACACGTGCATTCTGGACACAAATCTATGGCCCAGATTCTGAAACTCTAAAAGACCATGGTGATAGTGACCTCAAAATAATTTTGGTCCTATTTTAAACCTGGGTGCTGATGGTACTGAGGGACTAATAAAGCAGTGGCATGAAGTATTTTTAATTTCAAGGCACAACCTCCCAGAGAAATTTGGATGAAAATTCATGCATTTTATGCTGACAGTTATCCATTGGTTGCCCAGAGTGATAAATTTAATGAGACTGTTCCCGTTTTCTAATGCCTTAGCTGAGAGATGCTTTTCAACAATGAACAAAATCAAGAATGATTGGAGATCAAATCTGGAAATACCTACTGTAGATACAGGAGCCTCTGAAATCCCACCAATGGGATTTTGCAGCAGACCACACATTCTGTTTGAAGCAGATCTGTCAAGAAAACTTCCTTGTGTGTCAACGTGCTCACTTACACTGACACTACCACTTGCGTTATGTGATCTTCTACGTATTTAAAAAATGGGGCCAGAAATAGATATATTTTCACTGAAGAAATCAGTGGTTATTTTTTGCAAAGAACCTAGACACCCAAGTGTTCAGCCATATGGCCCACATAAACGGACTTCAATATCTAGTACCAGTAATTTGCCTAAATGTTCTAGAACAGATGTACAAATAGACAGTGAACCTGAGGAAATTGCATCTAGTGTTGCATAAATGTAGATATTTATTGCTACACAAAAAGTGCAATTGTTAATCAAACATATATTTGCAAAGCAATTCTGCTAATCAACTTTTTATAAGTATTTTCAACACTGTCGCCAACTGTCAATAATACGGCCTCCGCACGACCGGCATGGAGGAGAAGCGACGGCCAGAATCGACAGGAAGGTGTACATGATATGGCCCGCATAGAGCACACAGATGGGGCATATCGGACTCGGCGGGGGTTGGTGAACTGGTAGTGGCATCCCATGGCATGTTTGCATGCATGTGTGTTGAATGCGCTTTGCGCAACCATAGGCGTGGACGTGCAGGCTCTTCTGAGCCAGCTGGGGCAGTCCTCGACGGATGGCGGCATGGGCGCGGTGAGCTCCTTCGATCTGGCCACGAGGTTTCCCGCAAAGATCGTAGCGAGGATTGAGGTCCTGGAGTTCATCGAAATATCAGAACTCCTGCAGGAGTCCTTGTCGGTCGACGGTGCTGAATCTAATACACTGCTAAAAATTAATGGTGCATGGCACCCGTAACAGACATCCTGGTATGGGCCAAAAGTTTTTCCAGTATGGCAGCCATCCTGTCCAGGCAGTACCCTCAGAAGGCGCCCGAACTCATCGACTACATGAGGAGGATAATGAACGTGGCGCGGAAGTACGAAGGTGCGGCATGGGTAACATACGACCGGGTCTTCCAGAGGCAGGCGGCCTCGAGGCGCACGCTCAACTGGTCCCAAGAGGATCAAGCTCTCTACAATCAAATGTTCGCCAGACGAGTGAAGCAGTGCCCGCAGTGTCTTTACCGCTTGAGCGAACACCATTCGACGGAAACATGCCCAGACACGCTACATTCGCATTTGGCTTTTCGCTGGCCCCGAAAACCACGGTGCCAAATGCGAACCGTGCACAAAGACACCTCCCTCCACCGATATGCAGCGGGGAGACCTGCCGAAAATACGAGAACAGGTGCTTCTAACGGCTGTGCAAGCACACTCATGCGTGCAGTATATGCTATGGCACCCATCCAGCAGAGGGGTGCACCCACAATCGTCACATGGACCCCTACCCACGCAAGGATCCCAAGTCGGCAACGCTAGCATAAGAACCGAACGATAACAACCATCGGGATTGTCCCTGCCGCACAGTGATGATTCAAAGGAACGACCAATCATTTAACCTCATATTTATTCATGTATACACTGCCAATCGATTTAATACGTCATTGGTCATGTTATTGATCGTCCTGGTTTTGACACTACGCCAGGTACGATACTCACAGGGGAAGGGGGGACTCTGTTTCGTGCATGACTGATGCGTAGGGGGAAGTATACCATACGGTCATTACGTATATACCGATCACCTTCGGCGGCTACAACAACCCCCTCCCACTTCATCACCCGGCATCACGGGGGGCAACCAGAATGACTTTCCGTTCGCAGGTCCCAAGGGGGCCAACTGAGCCCTGCAGGCCCTGCCCAGACCTTTAGTGGAGGTGCTACTCCGCTTCAACCAGGACTCGCTCTCGCCGAATTGGAGGGAGCCATTCAATTTTATTTCCTGCAAGGCCTAGCTGAATCACCCACCCACCGCACATACAGCTCGGGAATGAAACGTTTTTATGAATTTTGTCGAGCATATTCGGTGTGTAACTTGTTCCCTGTGACGGAGAAACTGCTGTGCTATTTCATCGTATATTTGGCCGAAGAGAGGCTGTCGCACCAAATGATAAAAACATATTTAGCAGTGGGGCACCACGCCCACATCATGCTAGGGTTCCTGGACCTTCGTTCGATCGACAACCTACCTCACCTGAATAATATCCAGGCGGGATCCAGTACATTCAAGCCCTCAAGGGTCCACCTAAAAGGATCCGCCTCCCCATAACCCCAGGCATACTGGACCAGCTGTGTACCCACTGGTCGTCTGGAAAATAGGGGCTCCTATTCTGGGCAATGTCATCACGCTGTTTTTTCGGTTTCTTTCGCCTCGGGGAACTGCTTGCCCACAGTTGATAAGCGGTTGTACCCAGCATGGGAATATGTATTGTTCGACCGCACCCCCCCCCCCCCCCCCCCCTTATCCATTATGAAGGTCCACCTGAAGACCTTCAAATGCGACCAGTTTGGTAAGGGTGCGAACGTCTTCATTGGCCGCTCCAATGACTTCATCTACCCATTGGAGGCCTGCCAGGCATACATGTCCAAGACCGGCTACTTTTTCCGGGATAGGGAGAGTAGACCACTGCTAAAACCTCTGTGTCCGAAACGAAAGGTGCGTGCAGCTATCGGCTTACACCAAGAGTTACGCAAGCCACAGTTTTCGAATTGGCATTGTATTATAGCCATACGTGGGTTAATTATAAATTACAACCTTCCTTTTCAACCATAATAGTAACCTTGGTTTGTCTCGGCCCCCCCTCAACCTTTGGAAGCTGATCCACCCACCTGTCGACCCCGTCACAGTAGGGGTGGATCTAAACACACCCCCGCAGTGCCACATCGGGGCCAAGGGGACCCTCCAAAACACTAAGTAATGTGTGTCATACCACATACGTACTGGCAACAGTAATCAAGTCAGATTGTGATGGATTGATCCCTATGTATACTTTATTAAGAGTTGTTAAACTCATTACTTTATTACTGGTGAGTATACCTCATCATTTGGAGTGCACATACACGTTTCTGTTGGTTGAAAAGTAAATAAGCTCCATCCAGTATTTGGAGCAGCCACATGGTGAAGGTGTGATTATATATATTTCCTGTCGGTTGAAAGAATTGAATTAGACAGGAAATAAGCTCCTGTCTAAATGTGATGTAAATGGTCATTGGATGGAAGGTGTTGCCACACGTGGTGGCAGGTAGATAAGGGAGTGAAGGGGTTATTGAGTCATTCTAGGCATTCTATGCGCATGTGGAATCTTGCAATTTTGCAGCTATGTCGCTAGAAGAGGGTTCGACATCAGCCTCAGGAGGGATTGACCCAACAGTCAATCCCTTTGGGGGCTATCCTAGCCACCATCACAAATTCCCAGCGCGAGACGTGGGAACTGCGTGCAGAGCTGAAGGCAGGCAGGATGAGGCGGCTGATAGAGCGGCTAAGTAACTGGAGAGGCCCTACCGATTCCAGAAGAAAGCACATGAAGAGCTAGCCTTCTTCATATCGAGGTGGAGTCGCAGCTGTTGTGGGCGGCTCGACTCATGGGGGAAGGTCCGGCCAAGCTCGCCTTGGAGAAGGCCAAGCAGAGCCTAAAGCTGGGTAAGGATGCTCTGGCCCACAGGCAGAAAGCAATTAAGGTTGCCGATCGCTCGGAGCTTGGTTGGGCGGTGGTCTCCGAGTATGAAGCCAACACGTTGGCCGTGGACTCAAGACAACGAGAAAAGGTTCGAGAGAGCTGAAAGGATGACAGAGCGCAAGGTTGCGGCAAAGAGGAGGAAGTCCGA